>QTSX02000925.1:0-141787 GCA_014839935.2 Entomophthora muscae | reverse complement strand
TCCTTACTAGTGTATTGTGGGTTAGCTGATGTGTTGAGGGGTCTTTCCCTTTGGTTTTATACTTAGTATTATATAGGTTTGGCTAGTCAGGGTCCAGGTGGTCAGGATAGTCCTCTCTTAGCTGACATAGACTAGAAAGAGCATCAGCTGTGACCAGCTCTGCCCCCTTTTTATATTGGATGTCCAAATTGAGCTGTTCCAGCAGGGACATCCATTTGGCTTGTTGCTGTGCAAGTGCGTTCTGAGTTTTGAAGTAGATTAAGGATTTATGGTCAGTTAGTACTTGGACGTTTAAATGTCCTTCTAGATGGCATTCCATTTCTTGCATGTGTGATATATTGCTAGCAATTCCTTATTGTGTATTGGGTACCTCTGCTCAGTGTTGGTTAGTTTTCTACTTTTGTAACATACTGGCAGGAAGACTTGCTGCCCTGGCTGGCAGATGCATAGTAATGGGCCAATGGCAGTGTTGCTGGCATCCAACTAGAGCTCATAGCACCTGTTGTTATTAGGGTATTGTAAGATTGGTGCTTTGATTAAAGCTTGTTTTAAGAGCTGGAAATTCTTGTTGCATTCTGGTGTCCAGATGAATTTCTTTTTGGCATTACCCTTGGTTAAGTCATTTATTGATGCAGTTAGTTTCCCGCAGTCTTTGATGTATTTCCTTAGGTAAGCTACCATACCAAGAAAGCATCTAACTTGTTTAAAAGAGGTGGGGCGTTGCATGTTATTTATGTCTTTTATTTTGTCTGGATCTGCTTTGATGCCACTGTCAGAGACAATGTGGCCCAAGAACAGGTGTTCCTTTTCCATAAATTGGCACTTACTTGGTTTTGCGTAAAGTTTGTGCTTTGCAAGTTGATTGAGTGTCTTGCAGACATTTGTGAGGTGTTCCTCTTTTGTTTTTGATAATATGATGATATTGTCAAGGTAGCATAATGTATTTGAAAGACCATTTAGCGCTTGGTTCATCATGGTGACAAATGTTGCAGGAGTGTTGGTCATCCCAAAGTTTGTTACCCTACACTCAAAGGATATAAATTGTGTACGGAACACAGTCTTTTCTATGTCCTTTTCCTTTACTTCAACTTGGTTGTAACCTGAGGTGAGGTCAATTTTAGAGAAAAATTTGGCTCCAGAGAGTCTTGCAAACAGATCATCTATGAGTTGAAGGGAATATTTATTCTTTACCGTGCCTGCATTTAGTGCTCTGTAGTCAGTTACTAGGCAAAAAGTGCCTTTCTTTTTCTTTACAAAGAACACTGCTGCCCCCATGGGGATTCAGACGGGCAAATGAATCCTTTTGCTAGGTTGTCCTCAATGTGTGTTTTGAGGGTTTGGGTCTCCATGGGAGAGAGTCTGTAGAGGGGTGCAGGTTTGGGCATGGCTTTACATAGGTCAACGCCATGTTTGACCTCTCATTTGGGGGGGTAACTCTATGAGTTCTTCCTTGAATACATGAGCATATTTGTTTGAGAGTGCTGCAAGTTCTGGGCATTGGATTTTTGTTATTTGTATATTATTGAATTTGGTGTATCTCATTATGTGGAGGGTACTATATTTAGTTAGATTTCTGATTTGTCTTGATTTATGACCTGGAAAAATAATGTGTCTCTTAGAATGAGGTTGTTGGGTTCTTTGAGGATGTTAGAATTGACTCTGTTGTGTTTGATGGTCATGGTTTTTGTTTTCCAACATACACTGGGGTTTACTCAGGTGAACCAGTCCATGTCTTCTACAATGTTGTAGTTTATGTTGTTCATAACAAGTCCTTTAATGGACGTCTGTATGCCTTGAAGGTCAATTCTGAAGGGAGTTGTTTTGCCTTTGAGTAGAACCTTTGATTTGTCTGCCATTCTGGCGTATTTGAAGTTAGATTTGACAACTGGTATTTTGTAATTGTTTACAAATGGTTTGCTAACCATAGTGTGTTGTGCACCAGAGTTGAATAAAATTTTATGTGTATGTGATTTGTAAGTGCATGGGTAGACAAGAAGTTGTGAGCAATCTTTAATTTTTATGTTCATAAAAATGGAGGATTGCAGGACACATGGGATGCAAGCAGCAAAGTTTGTGCCTTGGTACTTCTTCTTGTCAAGTTGGGGGGAGACAGGGGCATTTAAGCCTGTTCCCCCTCCTCTTTTCCCTGTTCCTCTGTTTTGAGACCTTTGAGGTCAGAGAATGTGGGATCAGATTTTTAGCGGGTTGCTACTTCAGCGTTGTTAACTTTGGCAGTGTCTTCTTTCTTGGGACAGGAGAGGTTTGCGCTTTGGCTACAATTTCTATTGTTGCAATTGGAGTTGTTGTTGCTATGATGAGTTTTTTGGCGTTTGTTGCCATTGGAGTTTTCTCTGCCATTGCTGTTTGAGGAGCAATTGCCGTTGCGTGCAGCATATTCCATGTTTGCGCGTTTTTCTGCACACTTGGCTTCTGCAATGAGCGTGGGCATAGAGGTGTTGGCCTCTGGACGGATGAAGGAAGCAACAGAGGGTTTCATTCTGTTGATGAATGATGCTCTGGTGTGTAAGTTGTCAGCTTGAGCTGGGTTTTGGATTTTGTGGCGTATTTCCTCAAATTCATTGGCGTAAGCTGTGATAGTGGTATTTTGAGGAAGGTTACTGAGCTGTATTGTAATGTCTTGGAGGGATTTGGTGATGCAGAAATTGTATGTGATGTCCGCTTTGAACTCTTCCCATTTGTCAAGCTGGTTGTTAGTTTGTGAGCCAACCCAGGTGGCAAACCAGTTAGCTGCAGCCTTGTACAGGCGCAATCTGGCTTCCTGGACCTATTTCTCATGAGGGATGCGGCTGGCGCAGAGTTTAGCGGCTGAGTGGTCTAGCTAGTTGATAATATTTTCTTTGCTTTTACCAAAGAACTTGTCAATACCAATGTATTTGGTGTTGGTAACTTCACCTGTGATAGGTGTTTATGCGTTTGTTTGTGGTTAAAGAGAGTAACTGTATTGAATTATATTGGTGCATGCTTTGGGAATGACCAGACCCTCAAATATGGTGCATCCACTAGATATATCTTTGTTGATGCTGTGGGCGCAGAAGTACATTTTCCAGGTCTTCTGGGATGTGGCCTGGTTGAGTACATGAGTGAAAGTGGGCAGGTTTTGGTCAGTCATTTTCTCTTTCATGGGTGTGGTCAAAAGACTGTAGCTGCTACAAGTGATGAGGAGCGCCTTTTGGGGAAGCTTTAAATATGGAATTAGGAGAGAAGAGAAGTAAGTTTTATTAGATAATATTTTAAACTTATATAGATTGGGCTGTGGCAGAGATTTAGTTGGATCAAACCTAGGGGTTGGTCATGTGTGGGATGGGTTCAAGTCATTGGGTACTTGGACAGTCATGTGATATTGCTTGATTGCCATTTCCAGTATGTCAAATTGTATATTGGGAGGGCACCAAATTGGGCAATGACTGGAATTTATGTGGGTTGGCAGTAGCCAGAATATTTGTACATCCAGATCATTGATAATTCCATGGGCTTTTGTAGATCCAATGACACACCACCCCAGTTTGCCCCATACCTGGCAGCGCCCACAGCCAGGTGGGCCGCTTCCAGCCCCGCCAACAAGAGAATGAGGCTAAGAGTCCCTGCAAAGGGGAGCTCCAACTAGCGCTAATTGAGGACCAGGGAAAAGCCTGGGGGTTGTAGCAACTAGAGGCCTTACAACCCCAACCAACCCTTGCTCTTAATCTCTCCTTGCAAAGAACCCCTGTAATTACAATGTTCATGATGTTGAAACTCTCAACGTCTTCCAGGTTCATAGCAACAACCCCATTCTCTAAGCCAGCCATTCTTCAAATAAAATAGCCTGATTGGCCTCTTCCTTATGTTTCTGTGGGAATACCCACAAACTTTTGGTAGATACTGGGGCCAATCACACTATGGTTGACCAGATGTTTACTGACTCCCAGCAACTAGACCAAGTGCTCAGCTGCTTTGAAGCAGTACAAGTAGATGACTCCTGCAGAGTAGAAATTACCCTTGAGACAATACCCTTCTCTGTGAGAATGGGGAACATCCAGGTTAAGCTCTCTGGATTAATTATGGCAGGACTCAGCCACAACTTCATTGTTGGTCTTGACTGGCTGCAACACAACTGTTCCTATATTGACTGAGATACGTTTGTCATCACCCTTAACAGGAATGGGGTAGGCTTTCAGATCTACCCTATTGAAGTGAACAAGTTATTGCATGATACTGTGTTTGTCAGAAACACAGAGACAGGAACGTACAATTTCAAGGGGGGAAAACTGGACTTCAATCAATGCTCAGTCAAAGTTATACACACCAAACCACTTGTGACTCCCTCCTTGGCCGCTCCTCCCCCACCAGCACTTGCTGCACTCCTTGAGTATTATAAGGACGTTTTCAGTGAAATACTGGATCAACTACCTCCTCCCCAGGAGATACAACATGTTGTACAACTACAAGAGTTGCTACCCAAAGTGTTCCCCCTATATTTTCTGATGCCCAAGGAAGAAAAAACTCTATGTCAACACCTTGTAGACACACTTGACAAGGGCTTCATCCGCCTTTCCCTCTCACCCTATGGGGCTGCAGTTTTCTTTGTAGCCAAGAAGGAAGGGTCCCTTCTCTTAGTGACTGATTACTGTGCCCTAAAAAAAGTAACAGCCAAGAATAAGTACCCCCTGCTATTTATTGACAATCTGTTTGACACGCTTGCAGGTGAAAAGGTCTTTAGTAAGATTGATCTCACCACAGGGTACAACCAGGTCAATATTGCACCAGGGGATGAGGCAAAAACCGCCTTCCACACACGCTATGGGTTGTTTGAGTGTCATGTCATGAACTTTGGAATGACCAACACTCCCTCCACATTTGATATGCTGATGAACAAGGCATTTGAGGATCTGATTGGAAAGTGTGTGGTTGTGTACCTTGACAACACTATTGTCTTCAGTCAAGACCAAACCACACACCTCCAACACCTCTGTGCTGTCCTTGACACCCTTTAAAAAAACAGCTTAAGGCCAAGCCTTCCAAATGGGAGTTCCTCAGGTCAGAGCTTCTATTCCTTGGGCACACCATCTCTGACCAGGGGATAAAGCCTGACCCTTCCAGAATCAAGGCAATCACAAGCATGACACCCCCCCATCAATGTGGGCCAGGTGTGTACATTCTTAGGCATGGTTGCCTATGTGCGCAAGTTCATCCCAATTGCAGAGAACTTATTGCACCTCTCATAAAGCTCCTAAATACCAAACAATGCTTCCAATGGACTCCTTCCAGAGATTAAGCCTTTGAAACATTGAAACAAAGCCTTACAACTGTGCCTGTATTGCAATTCCACAATTGGAACTGCTAATACAAACTTGAGACTGATGCCTCTGACAAGGTCATAGGGGGCGTGCTACAAGTGGAAACTGACAAGGGAGTCTTCCTCCCTGTGGCATACAAATCCAGGAAGCTCACTGACTCAGAACAACATTACCCAATCCATGACAAAGAGTTAGCGGCAATCATGCACTGTGTTGAGAAATGGTGCTGTTACTTGGAAGGGGCCATCTTTTCACCCCGTGTCCTGACAGACCAAAAGTTGCTCCAATACTTCAACACACAGTCCAACTTGACATGCCAACAGGCAGGCTGGGTCAAGCGCCTATCTCCTTATCAGTTGCATATTGAATACAAGCCTGGGAAAGAGCATGTTACAGCAAATGCCCTCTCAAGGCTCTATGTGGCGTCCACCACCAGGGACAACAGTTTAGACCCAGATTAGCCAATGCTATACCTCTGCCCTGAAGCAAACCACTATGAAGGCCTTAATTTGGTAACCATCTCCAAACTGAAGGACAATGGAAGTCAGTTCATCAACAATGTGGGAAATGTCTACTGCTGTGCAGAGACAGAAGAAAAGACACCCTATATCCTCACCACACAGCGAGGTGACACCATACTTCACTACCACCACACCTTGGGCCATGTCAGAGGACACAATCTCTTCAAAATAATGAAACATAAGGTTTGGTGGCCGTGTATGTGCAAAGATATTTCAGACCTCCTTGAGACATGTGTGTTGTATGAGAAGAACAGGTCAAAGTCTGCACCCCCCAAGTCTGTCCTACCCATTAAGGCCATGAAAACCTCTTAGCAGTGGACCCTCAACATTGTTAGACCTCTTCCCAAAGACAGACTTGGAAAGAAATACATCATCACAGCCATCAACTACTTTACCCACTGGCCAGTAGTGTGGGCAACCACTAACCACACCGCCACCACCATCACTTGCTTCATTGACAAGGAAATTGTGGCCCGTTTTGGACAATCCAAACTTATCATCACAGATGGTGGGCCTGAACTTTTAGGGCATGTCATTAAGGCATACTGTGCCAAAAATGCCCTCCAAAGAATAGTCACAACCCCTTACCACCTTCAAGCCAATAGACATATGGAGTGTCTAAATGATTCACTGGTCCAACTCATTGCCAAGCTCTCACAGGAGCATCTCAACACTGCTTGGCCTGAACACCTGCTCACCGCGCTGCTCATCTTGAAAGCAAGGATCAACAGAGGCATCAGGTTCAGCCCCAGCACCTTGGCCTTTGGAACACCCAACAGCTTGACGGGGGTGGAACAAGGAAAAGTACGCTCCCTAGTTCCTGGGAAGCCCCCCTTGTTACCTACCCCCTCCCTGAGCCAGTGGCGTGCCAAAACTTGAGACATTAAACACAAGAGAATTGAGGGGGCACAAAGCAGCTTGAGGCCTGATACACCATAGGTGACCCTGTCTACACCCTCAACCCCAATTCTGCCAAATTAGAGCCAGACCAACTGGGGCCCTTCAAGATAGCTGCAGTTTATGACAGCCACACCTATCAATTGGAAGATGCCCAAGGAAACACCAAGAGACTCCATCATGATTGCTTGCATCCCTGCTGTGCCATCCCCACACAAAAGTTGTTTGTGCAGTTCTTCCCAGATCTCCCACAAACTCCAATCCTGGTGTCTGACAACAAACAGCGGGCAAGGGGTGTTGTTACAACCAAGTCTCCCTTCTTGCCTGCTAACTTATCTTACAATACTTTAAATTCAGAACCTGAACGTAAAAATGCAGATTGTCAAATCCTTGGTCCAAATTTTGAATCAATTTTGCAGGATGGCCTTTTTTAATTAAATTGATTTTTTTATATTTTTATTTGGATTTTTAAAAATGCAGGAACTCATAGACACTTTGAAAAGTTCAAGTCAAACTGCATATTTCTAATGGACAAAATTAATTAACTGGAATCAGATTTAAAGTGTTCATATCCATCAACCGTTTTCATTAAGTTTACCATGTTTTTTGGAATTGTGGGATTGTCAAATCCAAGAACCAAATTTCAAATCACTTTTAAATGCCACTATTAAACTCAAATATTAATTACAGTAAATGAAATCCAAATTTAATGTACAGTAAGCACACTAGGAAACACCAACCCAGATCAAGAAGCTCCACCACAACTAAAATCAAATAAAAAATTCAATCTAAATAACCATGTTTAGACATAAAAAGTGATTAAACTATAAAATTATCCAAACCCGGAAAGTATACAATATTATACACTTCAAATCACGGATATAGGAATTCTGTTACTATTCAAGGCTAAATCAAGAGAAAATAACTAATCACAACTAAACTAATAAATCCAAATAAATACATATTTAATCTAATATATATTTTTTATTTTATTTTTATGGACCGTCAATTGCATTCCCAACCAGCTCCTGCACAAGCCTGTGGGGCAGCCTGTCCATAAAGGCGTCCCAGAGGGTCCAAGAACAGACCTAGAACCCAACTTGAGGGGATTCATGCTGACACACATGCCTCCCAAGGTGTCATAGCCAGTCAACCACCTCCTGCATCCCAAGACTGATTAACCAGCCTGAATCCAAGACAGAAGCCGCTCTCAAGGCCTGCCACAAAAGTCTCCTACACCAGGGTCACCAGGAACACTGAGGTTACTTACACCTCTACTGTGTACCCAGTTGTCACCTGGCCCCGCACTCTTGATCCAAGAGTTGCCACTTCCTGCCACCGTGTTTTTGACATGTCCTATGAGCCATTGGCCATCACTGAAGAGCCATCTGCGCCTATATTGTATGCCATCATTGACAGCACCAGCGCAACCAAGCATGATCCCAACTTCTACACAAAGGTCCTCATCCCCTGTGTTGAGCCTGCCATCCAGGATGCCACAGTACCTGTCAAGGGCTGGCGTCAGTTGACAGATAGTGAGTGTGAAGCTCTCCTCAACTGCTTGAACGGGGAAATGGCAGTTTGGGATATTGCGTCCCAATTTGGGGTCACAGCCAGGTATATTGGCAACATCAACAAAAAATAAAGCAACACCGGGCAAATTGCCAAATCCACCAAGGCTAAGCGGCAGCCCAAAATCCTTCAGCCTGTTCATATTGATGCAATCAAGCAGTGGGTATCCAAGGATTGCCACCTGGACTCACTTGCTGTCCAATTAATGCTGGCCATGGAGTTTGGGATTTCTGTTTCCAAAACCCTTGTCTACAAAACAATGGTTAATTTGGGTTTATTGTGGAAGGTCCTTGGAGTTTCTCTGTACAATAGGAACAGCAAAAAAACCATTGAAGATTAACCCATTTATGCTGAGACTTATCTGGCCCTAAAGGAGACTGGGAATGTCCTGTTTTTCTATATTGATGAATTGTTGTTTTCCTCCTCACTCAGGTCTAGGCATAGGTGGGTCAAGAAGTGGTCCAAGGACAGTGTAGCCCATTGTTCAGCTGTCTGTTCCCAAACATATTCAATGATAGCGCTTCTGGGTCCTTGCGGGTTGGATCAATATCAAATGATCAAGGGTTCCCACAATAGTGGGACTTTTCTCAATTTTCTCTGAGCTGTAAAGGAGTATCTCCAGATCAATTACAGCAACACAGCCAACATTGTTGTGTTGGATAATGTCAGGCTCCACAAAGTGGATCTGGTTGTGTCCAAGTTTCCACCCATTGACAAAAACAGCCACACCTCTAACCACCAGCTTACTGTTTATCCAATGAGACTCCTCTTCCTTCTGTCATATTCCCTGTTACTGAATCCAATCAAGGAGGTCTTTGGGTGGATCAAAAATAAGGTGAAGAAAGGCCTCCCTCAGGACACTGAGGATCTCTTCAATATTCTTGAGATTAGCCAACTTGCAATGCCACCTGATGTGGTGATGGCTTTCTATGAGCACTCTGAATCCTTCCTCCTGTTGCAACTGGACCAATGAGGATCCAGTACACTGAATTGGGGAAGACAGCAGTTTAATAGAAAAGGACAGAATAATAAGAATAATGTATTGTTTATTGTAGGATATTGTGATTAATATACCATATGGGGAAAGCCACAAGGTGGTGGCATAGTGGGAAGTTACATGTTAGGTTTGAAGCCAAGGAATAACTCGTGCGGGGATCAGCAAGTTGAATTGGCAGCGCTCCTAATTAGGATGAAGTACCTGTCATTTAATATTGCCATCAGATTAATCCATAACGTTAGACACGTCAAGGGGCAGCTCATAGAGCGCTCCCTGTGTATTGTAAGATACATTAGCAGGCAAGTCTGGAAACTTGGTTGCAACACCCCCCTTGCCCCCTGCTTGTTGTCAGACACCAGGACTGGAGTCTGCAGAAGGTCTGGGAAGGTCCGCACAAACAACTTTTGTGTGGGGATGGCACAGCAGGGGCGCAAGCAATCATGATGCAGCTTCTTGGTGTTTCCTTGGGCATCTTTGAGTTGGTAGGTGTGGTTGTCATAGACTGCAGCTACCTTGAAGGGCCCTAGGTGGTTGGGTTCCAACTTGGCAGAATTGGGGTTGAGGGTGTAGATGGGGTCACCTATGGTGTATCTAGCTTCAAGGTGTTTTGTCCCTCCTGCAATCTGCTTGTGTTCAATCTCCTGGGCTTTGGCACACCATTGGTCTAGGGATGGAGTTGTCACTAGGGGGGCTTGTTGGGAACCTTGGACCATAGTTTCTCCTGTTCCACTCCTGTCAGACTGTCAGGTGTTCCAAAGGCCAGGGTGCTAGGGCTGAACCCAGTGCCCCTGTTGATTCTTGCTTGCAGGATGAGTAGGGCCGTGGGGAGATGTTCAGTCCACACAGTGTTAGGGTGTTCTTGTGAGAGCTTGGCAATCATTGAACCAGGGAGCCATTTAACTGTTCCACGCATCCATTGGCCTGCGGGTGGTAGGGGGTTGTGACTATATGTTGGAGCGCGTTCTTGACACAGTATGCCTTCACAACGTGTCCAACAAGTTCAGGCCCGCCATCTGTGATGAGACGCTTGGGTTGCCCAAAGCAAGCCACAATCTCTTTACCAATGAAGCAGGTGATGGTGGTGGCGGTATGGTTGGTTGTGGCCCAAGCCACTGGCCAGCAAGTGAAGTAGTCAATGGCTGTGATAATGTACTTCTTTCCCAGTCTGTCTTTGGGGAGTGGCCCCACAATGTTGAGGGCCCACTGTTCGAAGGGTTCCATGGCCTTAACGGGCAGGACAGACTTGGGGGGTGCAGGTTTGGACGTGTTCTTTTTGCACAACACACATGTTTCAAGGAGGTCCAAGATGTCTTGACGCATGCGCGGCCACCAAACCTTTTGTTTCATAATCTTGAAGAGGTTACGCCCTCTGATGTGACCCAGGGTTTGGTGGTAGTGCAAGATGGTGTCCCCTTGTTGTGTGGTGAGAATGTAAGGCGTCTTCTCACCTGTCTCTGCCTGGTGGCAGACGTTACCAGCATTGATAGTGAACTGACTTTTGTTGTCCTTCAGCTTAGAGATGGTGACTGAGTTAAGGCCCTTGTAGTGGGTTGCCTCAGGGCGCAGATAGAGCATGGGCTAGTTGGGGTCTAAACTGTTGTCCCTAGTGATGGACGCTACATAGAGTTGTGAAAGGGTGTTGGCTGTGACAAGTTCCTTTCCAGGCTTGTATTTGATGTGTAACTGATAGGTGGATAGACGCTCAACCCATCCTGCCTGGCAGTGTGTCAAATGTGACTGCATATTGAAGTACTGGAGTGACTTGTGGTCCGTCAGAACGCAGGGTGGGAAGGTCACACCTTCCAAGTAACAGCGCCACTTCTCAACGCAGTGTACAATGGCTGCCAGCGCTTTATCATGGATAGGATAACATTGTTCCAAGTCAGTGAGCTTCCTGGACTCATATGCTACAGGGAGGAAGACGCCATTGTCAGTTTCTACCCTTAGCACGCCCCTATGGCCCTGTCAGAGGCGTCAGTCTTGAGTTTGTACTGTCAGTTTTGGTTGGGGAACTGCATTACTGGTGCTGTTATGAGCCTTTGCTTCAACGTCTCAAAGGCTCAATCTCTGGTGGGGGTCCAATGGAAGCGCTGCTTGGTATTGAGGAGCTCAGTGAGAGGTGCAATTAGCTCCCCGCAATTGGGGATGAACTTGTGTACATAGGCAACCATGCCCAAGAATGTCTGCACCTGGCCCACATAAGTGGGGGGCGGCATGCTAGTGATTGCCTTGATTTTGGCAGGGTTGGGCTTTATCCCTTGGGCAGAGATGGTGTACCCAAGGAATAGCAACTCCAACTCAAGAAACTCACATTTGAAGGGTTTAGCTTTTAGCTGATTTTTCCAAAGGGTGTCAAGGACAGCGCGGAGGTGTTGAAGGTGTGTGGTTTGATCTTGACTGAAGACAATAGTGTTGTCAAGGTACACAACCACGCACGTTCCAATCAATTCCTCAAAGGCTTTGTTCATCAACATGGCAAAGGTGGAGGGAGCGTTGGTCATTTCAAAGTTCATGACACAACACTCAAACAACCCGTAGCGTGTGCAGAAGGCAGTTTTTACCTCATCCCCTGGTGCAATGCGGACCTGGTTGTACCCCGCAGTGAGATCAATCTTACTAAAGACCTTTGCGCCTGCGAGTGTATCAAACAGGTTGTCAATCAGCGGCAGGGGGTATTTATTTTTAACTGTTACCTCATTTAAGGCGCAGTAGTCCGTGACCAGGCAAAGAGACCCGTCCTTCATTGCTATGAAGAAGATAACCACCCCGTATGGAGACAGCAAGGGGCAAATAAAGCCCTTATCAAGCGCGTCCACAAGGTGCTGGCGTAGGGTTTCATCTTCCTTTTGTGTAAGACAAAATAATGGTTGTGCTTTAGGTAACAATCCTTGGAGTTGTACAGCGTGCTGGATCTCTTGGGGCGGAGGTAGTTGTTCAAGTGTTTCACTGAATACATCTTTGTACTCCTCAAGGAGTGCAGCTAGCGCTGGTGGTGTTGATGATGACAAGGGAGGGACTGTAGATAATTCTGCACAGATAACTTTGACTAAGCATTGGTTAAAGTCTAGTTTCCCCCTCCTTGAAGTCATATGAGCCCGTCTCAGTTATCCTGACAAACACAGTGTCATGTAGTAGCTTGTTCATTTCCACAGGGTAGATCTGGAACCCCACCCCATTCCTATTGAGGGTGATGACAGAGGTATCCCAGTCAATGTAGGGACGGTTATGCCGGAGCCAATTGAGGCCAGCAATTACGTTGTGGCTGAGGCCTGCCATGATTGGCCCAGAGAGCTTAACCTGGACGTTTTTCATTCTTACAGAGAAGGGTACTGTCTCATGGGTGATGGCAACTCTGCAGGAGTCAGCTACACGTACTGCTTTGAATCTTCTGGGTACTCAATCCAATTGCTGAGAGTCAGCAAACGTCTGATCTACCATGGTGTGATCAGCCCTGGTATCTACCAGTAACTTGTGGGTGTTCCCACGGAAACAGAAGGGATAGGACAAGTGTGTTACTTTATTTGAGAAATGAGCAGCTTGCAACACGGGGTCATTGCTATGGACCTGAAAGACGTCCAGAGTTCCAACCTTGTGAAGAGTGTAGTTGCGGGGGTTCCTTGCAAGCAAAGACTGAGAGGACGTGTTGGTTGAGGTTGTAAGGCCTCTTGTTGTTACAACCCCCAGGCTTTTCCCTGGTCCTTGATTAACGCTAGTTGGAGCTCCCCCCTTGCAGGGGCTTTTAGTTGCACTTTCTTGTTGACAAGGTTGGCAACAGCCCACTTGTCTTTGGCCATTGTTAAGCGCAGAACATGGTTGGGTTGGAGCATTGTTGGTGCGGCGGAAGCCCATTGAAGCCTGGTTACTGGCCTCTACAATGGCTTTATAGCAGTTATTGATAGCGGTGCAGCAACCTACGGGAACCCACTTGCAAATATGGGGCTTTAACCCATTAACAATGAGAGTGAGCAACATGACATTCCCATCTGTCACTGCTTTGGGGGCGGCAGCAAGGGCTTGTTGCCAAGCGGCAAGATACTCAGGGACGGAACCAGTCTGCTTGATGGCTAAGAGGGGAGTCCCCAAGACAATGGGAGAGAAAGTTTCACTATATCAGGATATGACAGCGTCTCAAAATGTTGCCCAGGTGATGTCAAACTCCTGGCTGGCCCAGTTGGTGAACCACACAGCGGCGGGCCCTGTGAGGTGGCCAGATGCAGTGGCAACCCACATGGACTCTGGGACCTGACAGATACAAAGGCGTGTTTCAGTGGACTGGAGCTAACTAACAATGTCAGCTCCTTTGACACCGCCAGCAAAGGACTCTAGTTGAAGGTTGAGCATACGTTGCAACAGATCTGACTGTGGCGGGGTGACGCTAGCGTCACACTGCCCAAGGCGGAGTCAATTGTATACACTGGTGAGAACTAGCTGATCTTGATAGATGACATAACCTTCAGGGATGTCCCCCTTGGGGATTGGAAGTAATGTCTTTTGTTGTGGAGTAGCCATGTGGCCTGTACTCTGTTCTTTCTTGGGGGAATTTTGTTTTAAGATAGGTCAAAAACCTACCGCTGCTACCCCTGTTGCAACTGGACCAATGAGGATCCAGTACAATGAATTGGGGAAGACAGCAGTCCAATAGGAATCAACAGAATAATAAGAATAAGGTATTGTTTATTGTAGGATATTATGATTAATATACTATATGGGGAAAGCCACAAGGGGGTGGCATAGTGGGAAGTTCCATGTAAGGGTTGAAGCCAAGGAATAACTTGTGTGGAGATCAGCAAGTCAAATTGGCAGTACTCCTAATTAGGATGAAGTACCTGCCATTTGATATTGCCATCAGATTAATCTATAACGTTAGACACGTCAAGGGGCAGCTCATAGAGCACCCCCTGTGTATTGTAAGATACATTAGCAGGCAAGTCTGGAAACTCAGTTGCAACACTCCCCAAATCCCTTGCCTCTGAGTCAATCAGATAAAAGGGCGCTCCAGGTTTTATTTATTTTTATTTTTATTTGTTTTTATTAGGACTCAAAAATTATTATTTATATATAATGCCTTGAAATTGAATTGTATTATAGCCATATAAGAATACATACAAAAGTTTTTAAAATTAATTATTCTAGATATAAAGATATCTATTTTTTATTATAATCCACCAAATAGTGTATTGACTGTAGAGTTAACAAATAAAAAATTAAAATAGATAAATTTTATTTAAACAATTGTGAATCCTTGTTGGTACTTTAGCTTTTTTAAGCCACAAATTGGACCTCGCAAGTCATCATCTGTTTTTTAATATTTCAGTGCCACTATAGCCACACAACACAAAAAGCAATTGGTTTTTATGTATTTCTTACTATTTAGTACTTATGATGCGGGTCAAGCATAGAAAATATATTTATCAAATCATATTATAAGGGAAAAGTAATTTGAGTTCTAATCAATCACTTGTTTATAGCATAAGTAGAGCAGGCCATCTGTTGCGGATAAATCCAGTTCTTGACGTTTGTCTATGTAATAAATGAACACATACTCAACAAGCTAGTAAATAAAAACATTTTTAATTATTTGACATGTTTGCAACTATAAATAATGTCTTACAATATATTTAGATACATTACTATTTCTATTTAAATATTAAAATTTGAATATCAAAATTTAAATATTAAAATTTGAATATCAAAATTTAAATATTAAAATTTAAATATTAAAATTTAAAATAAAAAATTAACTTGCTAGGGAATAAAACTTATTAGGGAGATGCAACTTGCAAATGGAATGTGATTGTTCTAGGGAATTATACCCTGAAATCAAATTTTTAGCTAGAGTGTCTAATTGGATCCACATACTCTTCTGTATGTGGTGGGCAACCCTGGATGCAATTGCTAGAGGAATGGCACCCTGTACCCTGGTGGTTGCCAAACACTTAATAAAGGGGAGACAGGTAAGAAAATCAATCAGCAGATTCTTTTTGGGAGGCACATAGTACCCATATAATGATGTCATTGCAAAGGAGTCATACAGGACGTGCTTGGCTGTCCTATACCCCCGTGGAGTCTTCTGGAATTCTAGTGCTAAATGGCATATATTGAGTTGTATAGGTACATCCTCCAACTTTTTGATATTTGTTTTTAATATGCAATGTAGTAAGATTCCTAGGTATACTGCAACGCGAATCCTTTGCAAGGTATATTTTTTGATAAACATGCACAATTTCTTGTACACTTGCACTAATCTGTTTATATAGGATGTTTGACTGAATTTGAATATTGTACCAGAAGGCGCCTGACTTGTATCCGCCCCTCATGCCTCCGCAAACAAAATTAATAAAGGTTTAAACGTATTTACAAGGACTGCATCCCAGCTTTATTTGATAATGCTTTGAATAATTCATTAAAAATTTCAGTTTTAATATATTTATTTCCTATTTGAAAGTTGGTTTCTATTAAGTTTTTTTTCATATTTGTTGATGTTTGCAAATGGGAATTGTTGAATGCTTTCATAGATATATTCATCAAAGTTTAATTTGATATTCCTGCAAATTTCAGTCATCTCTTTGAAGTTGATATTTGCTTCTATTTTGTATGCTTCCCTAATCCACAGCAAGCACCCTGCGGGTGGTAAATATTCCCTGGATTTTGATTCTATATTTTTAAAATTATTCATATTAATTTGAATTATTTTATTTATTTGATTTCTATTTATTTGCTTTACAGGGGCTACCAGTGATTGGTAACCCCCATAAAACCAACTCAGTGTGAAAACCGCCACTTCCACAACCTTGTCCCCATTCCTAGTTATAACTAAAAGAAATATAAGCAAAACATAAAAAGACTTATTGATTGTTTCTCCTGTGGCCCCCTCAGCCACAGGCGCCCCTTCAGCAAACTTCATGAGTGTTGGCTGCTCTTCATTTGTTTTTCTGGGCTTGATTTTCCTTATTTTCTGTGCAACTTGTGCTTCCTCTTGATTTTCATTAGTTGAATTCTTATTATTTCTTGAGGCGCTTTAGCTTCTTGATTGTGCTTCATTTTCATCTGTTTTCATTTGATTAGTTTCCTCTTCATTAGTGTTATTTTCCTTTGAGCTTTCATTTCCTTCAATCAATTTGATTTTTTGAGTATTCTTTCTGTTGGTTTTCACAAATTCCCATGAGTTGTAACTTTTACTTTTGAAATCTAACTGCTTGAGTATTTCCTTTTGAATGTTTAAAACTATTTCTTTGTGTTCTTTGTTGACTATTGTTCCCAGGCTATTTTTTGCTGCTTCATTTTGCTGGACCAAGGCCCTTCCCTCATTTCCCAGTTGATTTATCACACTTTCCCTTATTTAATTGTTGTAACTGTGCTGTTTTAGCAGAGTTACACGGGGAAAATATTTAGAAGATGGATAATAATCTTTATTGTGAGATAGTGATTATATAGTTCATGTGAATCAAGGATAACAGGAACATGATTGATAATCACACAGTTGGATGGAAGAAGGGGATGGCTTGATCCTGATAATGAGTCAAGCGTCAAAACAAGGTATCCACCATAAAGGATCATCATCTGTTCATTTTGTTGGATTTGGTAATTAGAGTTGACTTCCTAGTCTGGCTTTGAGTGACTGGATAATCAGATTGCGGGTCGCAAACCTGCTTGGTTAGAACCTTGCTGGCAGGTCAAGCCTGCAGTTTTGACACACCCCAACTGAAGGTCAGCCTCCTCTGGGGGCAGGTTATCAGGGAGGTTGTCAGGAGCCTGTGCGCCGTATTAAACTAGTTGCTGTTCTGTGGCGGGCAGGGCAGTTTCTTGCTGCTTCTGTCTCGCTTTGCAGGGTCGTAGGCAATCATGGTGTAGGGTCTTGGCTTGCTTACAATTCCCAAGCCCTTGCACGAGGTAAGTGTTATTGTTGTTTACCTTCAGAATGATTGCTGGCCCCACTTTCTTGGGTTGTAGCTTGCTCTTGTCAACATTCATGACCCAAAATTTGTCCCCAACCTCATGTCTATTGCGGATGGGGACAAAGATTTTTTGTAGACGTTCATTCTTCTTCACTGTTTGTTTGCTGTTAGCTTTTACGGCATGAGGGTCTGAGCATAGAGGGAATTCACTTGGAATTTCCAGTTTAGGTCCTGTCAATGCTTGAATGATATTTGGCTGTGTGCTGTATACCAGTTCAAACGGGCTTTTCCAGGTGGATCTGTTCACTCAGGTTCAACACACAAGTAGTGCAGTTAGTAGCTGCTTATACCAGTCTTCAGGTCTCCTGGCAGTGAGTTTGGCTAAGGCTTGCACGAGGCTACCATTAAGCTGCTCTACGCGTCCATTGGCTTGTGGGTGGTATGGTGTTGTCACAGTGTGCTTGACCCCATTTTTGGTGAGGTACCTGTTGGTGTCTTCAGAGGTCAATTCTTTGCCTCCATTGGTTATCAGGAGTTCTGGCTTTCTGAACTTGCTGATTATCTCTTTGCCAATAAATTGCTGTACATCATTGCCAGTGTGTGCCTTTACTGCTTGGGCTACTGGGCATCTTGTAGCAAAGTCAATGGCGGTGATGATGTATTTCTTGTCATTGTGTTTTCCTGGCATGGGGCCAACAATGTCAAGAGCCCATACTTTGAAAGGTAGTTGTGTGCAGATGGGAAGTACTTACTTTGGAGGGGTTTTGCTTTTGGCAAATTATTTGCATACCTCACATTGGTCTAGAACTTCTTGAACATTGCAATATAAGGTTGGCCACCAGGCCTTGTGCTTGAGGAACTCATATAGGTTTTGACTCTTAGTATGTCCAAGGTCTCTGTGATAACGTAGGATGGTGTCAACTTGCTGATGGGTGGGAATGTAGGGAATGATCATGCTGTCAGATATTTTTCTGTGTAGGGTCCCATATACATCAGCAAATAGGTGCTCATTTTTGATGACTGTTTCCCTTTTTATGTTGGTTGCTCCGGGGGGAACCTTTGTCCTTTGTTTGTAGTACTAAGAGAGGCCAGTCTGGGTCAAGCCCATTCTCTCCTCTTGAAGCACAGACATACAGTCAGGACAGGGTGCCTGCCATGGCGAGCTCAGCCCCAGGTTTGTACTGGATGTGCATGTTAAATCTCTAATAGCTCCATCCACCAGGCTTGGCGGTGCAACAGATTTGCTTGAGTCTTAAAATAGATGAGCAACTTGTGGTGAGTTAGTGCTTTGAATTCTTCCTAGCATTCTAGATAGCAACACCATTTGACTAGGCAGTGCACAATAGCCAACAGTTCTTTGTTGTAGATAGGGTATCAACACTCATCATCTGTCAATTTTTGCAATTCATAAGCTATGGGCAGAAAGTCACCGTCATTATTTTTGATTTTTAGTACTCCCCTGATGGATGCATCTGAGGCGTTGGTTTTCATTTGATATTCCCTGTCACGTTTGGGGTATTGTAGGATGAGAGCTGTTGTGAGTTTCTCCTTGAGGTGTCTAAAAAAGAGGTCACATTGGGGGTCCACACAAACTTGGACTTGGCGCCTGTTATAGAAGATAGGGGGCAGTCAAAATGCCACAGTCAGGTATGAAGCATTGTACATAGGCCACCATTCCCAAGAAGGTGTAGAGTTCCGACTTATCCTTGGGTGGCGGCATCTTGCAGATGGCCTGTATCTTTTGACTGTTGGGTTTGATGCTGTCCTTTGAGACTATGTGTCCCAGGAAGGGTAGCTGCTTGTGAAAGAACTGGCACTTGGAGGGCTTGGCCAACAGTTTGTGTTGTACCAAGGTAGCAAAGACTGCCTCAAGGTCATTGTGGTGTTGTTCCACCAAGGGGCTGTAGACAATAATGTTGTCCAGGTACACTAGGGCGTGCTTGCCTATGTGTGGCAAAAACACTTTGTTCATGAAGGTTACAAAAGTGGACGGGGCATTTGTCATGCCAAAGTTGAGCACTACACATTTTTATGAGCCATATTTAGTGTGAAAGGCTGTTTTGGGGATGTCTTCCTCCTTGATGCAAATTTGGTTGTAGCTTGCTGTCAGGTCAATCTTGGAGAAGATTGTGGCTCCTCCTAAGGCATCAAACAGGTTGTCAATCAGTGGTAGTGGGTAAAAATTCTTAATGGTAACTTTGTTTAGGGCTCAGTAGTCTGTGACCAGATGTAAGGTACTGTCCTTCTTAGCCACAAAGAATATGGTGGCCCCAAAGGGAGACTGTGAGGGGCAGATAAGTCCTTTCTCCAATGCCTCCTTGAGGTAGGCATGTAAGGCGTTGTCTTCATTTGGGGTCAGCCTGTAGATAGAGCGCGCCTTGAGTATAGCCCCCTTGAGTTGGATGGAGTGCTGAATATGCTTCTCAGGGGGCAGCCTGGGCAGCGCTTCCTTGAAGATTTCTGGATGATGGGCCACAATTTTGCGGTCCTGAGGTGTGGAGGTATCCTGGTGATATTTGAAATGTATGATCTTGTACTGGCAGGAGTCTCAATCAATTGTCTTCAGGGTTTTCTTCTTATCCTGGGTCTCTGTGATGCGCACAAAGATGTGGTCACGTAGAAGTTGGTCCACAGAGTCAGGGTAGATCTGGTGATTGACACCTTCACGCTTGATAGTCAACACTGAGGTTGTCCAGTCTACGTGAGGATTGCTCTTTTGCAGCCAGTCTAGTCCCAGTACAATGTCAAACTTTGGGAAGTCAATGACAGGACCTTGGATGGTGGAGTGGAGGTTCTTGAGCATGACAGAGAAGGGGGCAGTTTCCTTTGTCATGGCAATGTGGTGTTTGTCAGCCAGGACCACCTTTTTAATCCGCAAAGGATTAGTGGCCAGCTTGAACTTATCCACAAAGCTACTGTTGACCAGGGTTTGGTCTGCGCCCAAATCCAGGAGTGCTGAGCCTGTGTAACTGCAAAAGCAGAAAGGATAGGACACCAATTTATTGGGATGTCTGGCAATGGTGTACAGTACCAGGTCCTCTGAGGGCACCTGGATCATTGGGCATTGGTCTACGTCCCCAGGTTGATATTTGGTACTGGGAAAGTTGGGGGAAGTCTGGGGAGAGCTTGGCTTGTTTAGTGCTCTCCCTGGGCTTTTCCCTTGTCTTGGTTGTCTTGCGTGGCAGTGACACAGAAATGGATCTGGTTTGACTGGCCATTGTTTCCATTTCCATGTCCATTTGAACCCGTGGGTTTGTGGTTGGTGTTATTCCTGTTGCCTCCAGGGGGTGGTTGAGAGGAGCGCCTGCCTGGATGGGAGTCCTTGGGTCTTTCTTGTTTCCCAGTTTATGCCTTATGAAGTGCGTTGGAGGTTTGCTCTGCTTTTGCCACTTCCCAGTACAAGCTTTGCAGGTTGGTCACCTGGTCCAGGTTCACATGCTTCATCACATGCAACTTGAGGGTGTAGTAGTACCTGAGGTGTGTGGCTGGGGTGTCAAAGGCCATGTTGAACGGTGCACAAAGTTGGAGTTCCTTCACAGTGCCTGTCTGGGTCAGGTTCTTTACTTGGTGTATGATCATGAGCGCTGTATCTTTAAGCAAAAATTTTTCCAGGAAGTCTTGCTTAAAGGTATCCCAGTTCTTGTTGGTGTGCTCTTTGTGCCACTTGTTGCACCAGGTGCCAGTGTCATGGGTCAGGCAAATGGAAATTTCTGAAATCCAAAACTGCTGTGGGCATTCCATCTGAGCCAACTTGCTCTGGGCGGACTGAATCCATGCAGCAGCGTTGTTGTTGGCCCTGGAAAAAGATTCCAAGGCGGTGCTTCATAGTCTTTGAGCTACGTAGGCGGGCATGGTGTTTTTTTCAGCTGGTTGCGGCATCAATGAGGGAGCCCAAAAGAAACCTTGTGCAGACATGGCGTTGAAGGCAGGTAGCGGGATCACAGTGTTCTGGTACAGGACAAAGCCATTGGGTATGGTGGTACCAGGGTTGTACAGAGTCCAGTCAGGCGGGAGGCCAGACATAATTCTGTTAAGGATTTTTGGCTGCAGTGTGTGCAGGCAACAGGCGGAATTTTTCAAGATAAGGTAGGATGGAGAACCTACCTGTGCTACTAATGTTGTAACTGTGCTGTTTTAGCAGAGTTACATGGGGAAAATATTTAGAAGATGGATAATAATCTTTATTGTGAGATAGTGATTATATAGTTCATGTGAATCAAGGATAACAGAAACATGATTGGTGATCACACGGCTAGATGATGAAGGGGGTGGCTTGATCTTGATAATGAGTTAAGCGCCAAAACAAGGTATCCACAATAAAAGATCATCATCTGTTCATGTTGTTGGATTTGGTAATTTGAGTTGACTTCCTAGTCTGGCTTTGAGTGACCGGATAATCAGATTGCGGGTCACAAACCCGCTTGGTTGGAACCTTGCTGGCGGGTTGAGCCTGCGGTTTTGACATTATGTTCAAGCTCAACAACCTTTTGGAGGGCTGACTCTAATTTGTTGATAAGGCTGTAGATATTTGACATTTTGTTTGAATTACATCAAAAAACTGGTTTTTATAGTACTACCTTTAACACATTAATATTTTTCATCATCATTAATAAATTAAAGACCATAAATGTAAATATTGCATTAAATATTGCAATTAGAAGTCAACTCTTGATATTTAGACATTGTGTGCATAATTCAATGCATTTTTTTAATAAAAACATTATAAACTTGGACTTTTTTATTATGATTTATTGAAATGAGCTGTGTTTATATTAGAGAGCCATTAATGCTTAGTACAAATATTGATACATAGTGAATTTTACAGGCTGTATATTTACCTATTGGTAATAATTCTGTAAAAAGTCTAGTCGGATTTTGTGAGTAATAATAATGTAATGGATTAATAAATTACTGTTTATTATCATTAATTGGCTGATTTTCTTTGCTGTGGCAATAGTGCATTTTCTGATATTTATGCACTGCTTTCCAATTGGTTGGTTTCACATCCAATCACACAGGCAATAGAAAATCAAGTTGCCACCCCAACCACATCTGGTCTTGGGGTGGCAACTTGATTTCCTATAGTCTGTGCAATTGGATGTGAAACCAACCAATTGGAAACCAGTGTGTAAATATCAGAAAATGCACTATTTTCTCAGCAAAGAAAATCAGCCAATTAATGATAATAAACGGTAATTTATTAATCCATTACATTATCATTACCTTGCAAAATCCAACTGGAAAGTTTACAGAATTATTACCAATAGGTAAATATACAGGCTGTAAAATGCACTATGTATCAATATTTGTACTAAGCATTAATGGCTCTCTAGTATAAACAAAGTCCATTTCACTAAATTATAATGAAAAAGGCCAAGTTTACAATAAATTTTATTAATAAAAATGCATTGAGTTATGTACATAATTTCTAAATATCAAGAGTTGACATCTAATTGCTATATTATAATGCAATATTTACATTTATGGTCTTTAATTTATTAATAATGATGAAAAATATGTATGCTAATAATTTTAAGTTATTCATAAAATGTACAACATTTTATTAATTATGAGAAATGTTGATAATTGTCACAAGTGACAAACTCCTACTAACCATGATTACTGAAAAGCCTCTACTACAGGACTCAAACCCTGAGACCCTGCAGGCCGCCAGCCCGCAGGACCGGCCACACAGCCACCCGCAGATTTTTGGGCTCAAGCCAGAGCAGATCTTGACTTTGGAAATTCCCTTAGAGCTGGATGAATCAAAATCATCTACATTGACAACACCCACACTAAAGATTCCTGTTATCACGACCAATCAGCGGGCGGGCCCAGTCATAGAACCCAAAATAACTCAGGCCACCGCGGGAAAGAAAACAGAGAAACTTCCCAATAAATGCAGGCCACCCAGAAATAACCAACCCCACAACCCAACAAGGAAATTGGAGTATTCCCAGTTCAAACCAGCCAATGATTTAACTCCTGCAATGAATGCCACCAAAGACTGGAAAGATCAGATAAACAGTACCACCCGGGCCAGAGAAATTTGTAAAAAATTTCCCATGACAGATGGGGATACTTATACCCTGGACCGCCAGGAAGATGCCCATTGCCATTCTTGCAATAAAGTAACATGAACCTTTGATTCAATCAGGTTATTTCATATTTGATTTTAGTTCTATTTCATCTACAGTCTACCTCTCACGGTTCCGCACCCCATACCCTACAGCCCCAAGAAACCACAGACCAACCACCTGAGTTTTACTGTCCACCAGGAGCTGCCTACGGCCCAGTGCATTTCACCAAGTACCCCCCCAATCCTGCATATTTGGAATTCACCCTAGAGGAAATCCTAATATACGGCCCTGAGGCCAGAACTAGAGAGACCAAAACTATCTACAGGGAAGGTAATAAGATCACTAGACCTCCCCTGTTATTTTTCTACAAGTACAACTACCTGCCCACGTATTTGGTCCCAATGACTCTGCCCCTCACCCTGCGGCCCAACCGCTTGCAAGAATCTGTTGTTGCCAATGAATCAATTTCCACTCAGATATTTGGGGTGATGTACATCACCCTTACCAGCTTGATAGATTTTATGGTGCCCATCAGCGGACCTTGGGCCCTCCTGGGAAAATCATTATCTTATATTGTAAAGTTAGCTCCAATCTTGTGGTGGGCCCTCCTGGCCAGGACCGCGGGCCGTCCGCCTGCAAGTTCTCAGGAACCCCCCCCACAGGCTAGATCCCTGAAAATAATGTTAAAAGAAAATATTAATTATGAATTGGAAGATTTAATATTGATTTCAATAAGTTGTCACAATGAAAAGTTTTATTTTACTGATTAAAAGACAAGAAGGGGAGGGAATGGGCAGAATGAATTTTGCCTTCATTTGCGCCTGTGAAAGGGACAGCATCAGAGATAGTGGAAAGGGAATGGGCAGCGGTTTGGGAGTCAGGGTTGGAAGGCGGGTGGCTTAATGGAGGAGTTGGGGAGGCAGGGTTTGTTGACTGGGAAGGGGAAGCAAGAGCTGATTGCTTCATTTACTCAAATTTGTCTTCTGTCACATATGCAGGCTTGGCAAAACAAATGTATTGGCGTGGGGGGACAGGAGTCCTTTCTGGACTTATCACTATCACTTGCATAGAAAATGACAAGATCTGATAGGTCCTGGACAAACACAGAAGGGACAAGCTCATAACCTTTATTAATTTGGGTGCACAGTTCATTGTATGTGGCAGGCTTTAAGCGCCTGAGAGCGGAACCAAAATTATAGAGACATACATCTGCAAGATGCATGTTGGCGTGATTGATGGGGTAGGACCAACAAGTATGTCCCGCAGCCCTGATTTCTTGGGTTGCCCATTCACGCTGCTCCATTTCAGGACTTAGTACAACTGTGTACATGGCGTTTTAGGTAGCCCACTCCTCCAGCATGACCTTGAGCTCCGTCTGGTAGGCATATCCATCTACTGTGTTTGACAACGCAGAGTAATGATTGACACCCAATGGGGAAACTGCCAACATAACCCCAAAAAATTGATACAGGATTGGCCTGTGCTTGAATACGTCAGACTGGATGCGCTTTTCTCCAAAGTCTTGAATACTTGCCAAAATCTTGGCGTATGACAGGAAGATTACCTCATTATGGGCCCTCATTGCCCTCCCTTTGATAAAATTGATGATGGTAGAATCATAGGGTTCAGTATCCACCAAACTAAGGCCACTGAGAACCTGATTAGATAAGAGTCTGGTGGCAACCACAACTCTGTGCATCCACAAATTCACCATTCTCTTATTGGTGAAAATGCTGCGGAGTCCCAGTTAAAGACAGACCTGGACCAGGGGCATCCACGGGTCACACTCCATAATAGCCATCATGAGGGGGTGGGCTTTTTCATCTTCAGTTGAAGAACAGGCACCAGTCAGGGTCTTCTCTGTAGGGGGGCCACAGTTGGTGTGGGCTTGCAGGGTTGCAGCCACAGTGGACTTTGCAAAACCCATTGTGGCTGCAATTTCCCCAAGGGACATAAGCATCCCTTGATTTTCAACCATTTTGAGAACAATCTCTGGAGTGATCAATTTTCTTCTGCATCTTTTAGGCTGATTGGCTGGGGGAGGAATGTGTCCATCTTGGAAACTGGTCAATGTCATCTGATTGGCTGTTTTGGGATTTGGGTTAGCAGCTGCCTGTGCATGATGGGCAAACAGGGCCATGCTTGAGGACACAGGAGAAAGAACAGACTCCTGGGTAGTGCTTGCAGAGGGGCCTGTGGGTTGGGAGTGGCCATAGACAGAGGCTTCACCGTTAAGAGACCCAGTGTAGCCCTGCATAATTTTGTCAAGGCCAGGGAACAGCTTGTTGACTTGGTTGTTATTGAAAGAAGACATAATAAATTTTTATTAAAATTTTAAACTGAAGAAGAGGAATGTATATTTTAGTCAATTTTATTGTTAAGTATGGTAAGTTGCTGAATAGTAGGATCTAAATTTTAGCTGTCCTAAACTGAAATAGGGTGATTTTTGAGAATGCATGTGCTTCCCAAAAGAATCAGCACAAATCCACTATAGATCCTTTAACATCCTTTTTGAGACACCCATAGATTATATTTATTTTGAATTCATCTTATTTTTGATTTGAAACTAGGTTCTTGGATTTGATAATCCCACAATTTTATATTTGTTAAGTTTTACATGATGTCTATGATTTGTTTGGCATACAGGAAATATTAAATTGTACATAAGAATCCCGCATTTCTGATTCATGTATCCTGCATTTGTTTTCTGAGTTTTGTCTTTTGTTAGTTGAGTTATCTGCTTGAGGGATTTGAAATTTGCCAATTTAAATAAACCAACAAAAGTCAAATTTAATGATTAATTTTATTAAATATTTTAATTTTCACTCAGCTGAGTTGCCCACAAAAGTGATTCAAAATTTGGACCAAGGATTTGAAAATCCCACATTTTTATGTTCTGGTTCTGAATCTACAGTACAGATGATAGCAGTTGGTAAGGAGGTAGAGTGATGAGCAGGGTGCATACATACATACATACATACATAAAGTAGTCTTACAACCTGTTGATAAAAACAAAAATTGTTTAGTTCAGAATAAATTGGTTCAGTCACATAACAAGTTTCATCTTTTTTGATAGAAATAGAAGCCAATTCCATAGAAAATGTGCACTATTTGTCAAAAATGTCCAGTTACACAACAACCCATGAAAACTGGGAACAACTGTATGAAATTTAACAAAAAATTTAACAAGCACTAGAACACATGAGATTCAGTCACAGAACAAAGCTACTATGTTTGCTATGGTTTTTAAGAACAAATCAAACTCAGTCACAAACATTAAAAACTCAATCCATCAACAAACCCCCATAGCAACCAAAACAGATAATGAAGAATCAAATAAAAAATCAGTGAATCTATAATACTGTTACCAGCTTGTCCCAATTGAGACATACAATCTAGAAAATAAAAGGAAATAAATGTTCTAAGTGTCTGTTTTTGGATGAACATTATCAAAAAATAAAATTTATCAATATGAACAGCTGAAAGTACAAATTAACAACCAAAAATAGTTAGTATAGAAATTTTAAAGCCTAATGTGAAATAAATGGTAGCAGCTACAAGCTTTTATGTTACTAGATTTAGACAAATACAAAATACATTAAGTAAGTTATCTAGTTAAACTGATTTTATTTTATTTTTATATTAAAATGGATGCATCAAAACAGCAGAGATAAGGAGCCAAAGGAGTACACCATAGACATGAGTGCACTTGTGGGTCAAAGGACATAGTTACTGTAATCCATAAGGTGGTTAATAAGAGCTGCTTTAATTTAGGTGATGAAACCCAAGCCATACAAACACAAGAACAAACTCAGGGCGCCCAGATTGAAAGAGTGGCTAGTGTCAACCCCAAAGTTCCCAAGCTGTCCAGAAGGTCATAAAGGTCACCATCATCAGAACATTAAACAACGCTATCAAGGAGAGGGTGTTCTTGGTATACAACCCTGTGTACTGCTAAGATGGTATTCCACCAGTCTTATAGGGAGTGTACAGCCTGTTCTGGATATCACCTATGAGCTTTATGTGAGTGATGGTGAAGGGCAAAACAACAGCAAAGAGCCACAGTATTATTCAACTGTGAAGGAGCAGCAGGTGCTCAAAAAAGTTACTGCATTTTATAGCCAGGTGCCTATGCCCTGTGTCTTGTCAGGACCTGATGAGCTGTTGCCTATCATCAATAAACTCAAACAAAAGATTATTTTAGACTCAAAGTGCAAAAAAATCATCAAGCTTATCATGGAAACTTGTGACTTTAAGAAGGCTACAGTAATCATAGGTGTATTGGTAAAATAAGCACATAGGCTATATAGCAATCACCTGAAAGCTGGCATAATTCTCCTTATAGAGAAACCCAAGCATGAGTCAACCATCCTGAAAAAGGAGCATATCTGGGCAATCAGAAAATAAATTAACCAAAATTGACATCTTGAACTAAAAAATATACAGTTAATGGTCAAATCTATTTTGAAAAAGATGTCTCAATTTTTTAGTGATTTGTAATAGGATTGAGTGTTTCTAGAAAAAACTCAGGGTATCTCCATACAACCAGAATAGCCCAATGAACATTGAGACCCATCATAAATACGCCAGAACATACACTGCGCTAAAGGAAAAGGGCACAGTAAAGTTCTACTACATTGATAAAATGTTCTTTACATTGTTCATGTGCAATGTCTATGGCTATGTGCCAAAATGTGCTAAGGATGATGTATCCTGGTGTGTGGCTGTTTGTGCTATGGCTAACCAATGGTAGCCCTTCTTGGTTCCATTGGCATTGAACTGTATCATATGATCAAGGGTTCCCACAATAGCAGGACCTTCATTGTGTTTCTCTGATTGGTTTGGGAGCACCTCAGGCTTACTAGCTCAGGGTTAGCCAATATTATTGTGTTGGATAATGTTGGGCTTGACAAGGTGTCTGATATTCTTGAAGAATCCCCAATGATTGAGACAGGTGTGAAAATTGGCTAGCAGAAATTGGCTACATGGCCTATGAACCTTCTATTCCTCCCTGCCTATTTCTCATTCCTGAACCCAATTGAGGAGGTCTTTGGATGGCTCAAGCGCTTTGTCAAGTGAGGTGCCATCTGGGCCCAAGGCCTTGTTTGATTTGCTGCAGGTTGGGATCCATACTCTTTCAGCAAAGACAGTGGCCAAGTTTTATGGCCACACTGATTTGTTCATCCTTGCGTGCCTTGCAAAGCAACCAATCAATTAATTAGGATTTCTCTTTTATTTTTATTAATTTTACTTTTAATATTTGGTTTTAATTATTTAGTTTGTATCAA
This sequence comes from Entomophthora muscae, assembly GCA_014839935.2. NCBI lineage: Eukaryota > Fungi > Entomophthoromycota > Entomophthoromycetes > Entomophthorales > Entomophthoraceae > Entomophthora > Entomophthora muscae. Next base: position 113,243 of record QTSX02000925.1, on the reverse strand, counting down.
AGTGCTTTAATAATTCCACATAATATACTGAAAAGACCCAACAATTGGGGGAATATTCTAGCTAAGTATGGCCCCAAGTTTGCAACTTGGAACCCAGTAAGTGCTGTTATGATTGGGTAGACTGTCATCATCTATCAAAACACTTTTTTGTGGACGTTAAATTTGCCAAAATCACCAGCAAAATACATAAGTAGATAGTAGATCATGGTGTAGAGTGCTATGGACTGAGTTAATTGGGGCAAAACCAGGGCGGGCCAGGAGTACTGATTGGAGGAGTTTAGCTGTGCTGGCTCCTTGTAAAAGTACTTGTCAGAAGAATTATTGAATGGCCTGTATAGTTGATATTGTTGTTAGTGGCCCCCAATCCCAAGGCAGACTGTGAGGACAGCCAGGAAGATAAGGTGATTCATCTCCTTAGTCTTGGGGAAGGGCAGACAAAGCTTAGTGTCTTGGACTTTCTGTTGTTTAAAGTCTGGATGATTTATGTGATATGATTGAGGGGTAATTCACTCAATGAAAGCACAAACTATCATCAAGTGGATGAGCTTTATTATATACTATCAGCCTTGGTAAGGCATGAATAGTGAAAAACATTGTACAGGGAACCACAAACACTTAGTGATGTCTGGAATTCTCTTTTGGGAATGCTATTGGAGGGGTTTTGCAGGAAATGAGTTGTTAATCCCTGACTTGCATTGGTTTGGTGAATCTTTGGATGCTTTCATGCATCCAAGCTCAGCTTCTGCAGCTACTGCATTAATTGTTTTGCAGGGCAGCCTGTCAGCCCCATCCAAATTTAGTAGATTTTTAAATTGGGCAGCAGTTCCCCCCAAATAGGGTGTTGGGGAAATTGCCTTTTTGGTTTCCTGTTTTGGTAATTTCTCCATTTAGTGGAGGTGAACAGCCCACTGTGGGAGATGTGCTACCTGTTGTTAACTGGCGGCAGGCAAGCCGCCAGGCTGGGTGTGCGGTCTGCAGCCAGCTGCACAGCCCGCGGTTGGGCTATAAAAGCCAAAATTTAAAGAATTATAATTTTTAATTTCTTTTTCTTTGAATCCTTATTCTGAGGCAGTTTACTCAATCAGGGGAAATTGCTGCAAATATTTCTCAGGATTCCTAGGTGCAACAATGACAAAAATATTGTCTTTTAACAAGTTGTTATCAGGAATATCCTGACATATACTGTCAAGTATAATAAAAATTATCATAGCAAAGGAGAATATTGACTGAAATTTTTAATATTTTAACATATATTTATTAGGTTTAAGATTTTTTTGGAAATACAATAGATTTTGATGAAAAGTGTATATAAGTATTATGATATTCAAATAAGATAGTGTGTGGTTTATTGGGGATTTAATCAGTGGAACTCTAGGACCTGTTTTTGAAATAAACTGGAAATTTATATGGCTAAGGAGTAGGTTGGCATGGCTCCCAGAATATATAGCTTGCAGCAACTTGAATACAGAAACAATGTGATACAATTGTACAAGAGGATCTTTTCTGGTGGAGCTGACATTTCATAGATGACTACAAGAATAACTACATCTTGTATAACATGTTCAAGTGAGTTGTAACCAAGTGGAAAATTTTCTGTCTAGATATTGTTGTGCTTTGTCTAATTTAATTTTAACATCAAGTTTTTCACAAGCCTCTGCTTTAATTCCCATCAATATAAAAAGACCTAGAAAATAATTAAGTGGATTTTCTGTTCTACAAATAGTACCAAGAACTCACAGAATTTATTATATAAGGTACTTATATTATTTTTTAGGAGGTTGTTGCAAATATTTTCCATGGTCACAGGATGGCAGTCTTGTTGAAGCATTAGAAGGCCCTAAAATCTCCAAGGACTTACACTACACAGGGCAGAACAGCAGACAAACTGTTGGTAAGGTTGGATATTTTTTTCTTTAAAGAACTTTAGGACATACAATATTGTGTACTCAGGTGGGAAAAAAACCTGACTTCTTCTTTACTCTCTCCATTTTTGATATGTTTTAACATGGCATGGTATTGATGAAGTCTCAAACAAGGGAAATGAAGATATTTTAGAAGTTGGGGGAGGACCAAAGGGGTTGAGGTGGATCTTTGGGGCCACAGACAGAGCCACAACCTGCCATTCAGTATCTTCTTGTGTTGGTTGGAGTTTTCCAAGTTTATTTTATTTATAGGGTAATTTTTATTCAATCTGTCTAACTTTTCTATTCAGACTTCTGGTGCCAGAACCAACTGACACCCAATGTGGGGGACATAGTTGCTGTAGAAGGTCTCTATTACATGTGATTTCATGAATTTTTGTAGTATACATTCATGCTCACCTTAATAAAAATGTTAGTAAATTAGTTTTCAAACCTATTGAGATAAACAGCTATTAGTCAGTTTAGAGCACATGGACTCAGTCACAAAACAAATTTCAACTGGAACAAGTTGAAGGTTAATTTACTCAATAAAGCTTCCATTTATCTAGGGCCAGAAAACAAAAATAGTCACTCATACAACAAAAATAGAGTCAAATACTGAATTCTGAAAATGAGATAGCAAACACATGGAACTCAAATTCATACCACATCAATCCAGTCATTTGCTGAAGTATTCTACATCAAATTTGATTATGAGTGTGTGGTAAATATTATACAAACAGAGAACACATGAGGTTCAGTCACAAAAGTGATGAACTCAATCACAAAACAACTCATTTTTTGAGAATATTGATTGTTTTTGGGACTCAAATTGGAAATAGTGGATTTAAAGAGTGAATCCACCAAAATCTACTCAGGGAACTACAGCATTATTTTCAATGCATGCACTTCTAAACTTGAACATTTATGTCAGAGAGAATGTCTCAAATAGGAGCATTCATTTAAATAAAAAAATTTCTAGAAATACTTTTTTGCTTTTCTGTTTTAATAGAATTTTTATTGCTTTTTATTAGTATGAGTTTTTCAAGTGAAAGTAACACTTAATGAAATAAGCCTGTTAAAAATAGGAGATGTCTTTGTTTACAATTCAGCATGCCAACTTGTGGTCATTCTAGCACCAGACCACTGGGTTCTCTGGTGCTAAATTGACCACAAGTTGGCATGCCAATTTGCAAACAAAGACATCTCCTATTTTCAACAGGCTTATTTCATTAAGTTAAACTGGGTACAATAACTGAGGTGTATCTGGTCTGAGCCAAGCACAAAGACACCACATGTACACCTATTCTGATTGGCTCTGTTGTTGGGATGCGTTCATTTTTGTATAAAAATAAAATAAAATAAAAATAGTTTATCTATATAATTTATTTGTTATAATTTTTATCTCTCCATATAAAGTGGCATGAAACCTTGTAATCACTACCATTTATTTTGAATTAGATTTTTAGATTTCTACATTAATTATTGTTGGTTGTAAATGTGCACTGTTAATCATGAGTTTGGATAAATTTGATATTTTTATTGATTCTAATCCCAAAACAGACATTCAGATTATTTATTTCCTTTTTTTATTCTAGATTGCATTCTTAATTAGGACAAGTTGGTAAAAGTATTACATTAGTTTTCAAACCTGTTGAGATAAATGTATATTATTCAGTTTAGAAAGCTTGAACTCAGTCTAAAAACAAAATCAAAGTGGATCCAAATCTATTGTAATTTAATATAAATTCCTTGATTTTTGATTTGGTTTTTAGACTGAGTTCATGCATTCTAAACTAAATAATATATGTTTATCTCAACAGGTTTGAAAACTACTGTCATGGCCCATACCAGAGCTTGACTGGACCCCTACAGAGAAGGCAGGCGGGCCTGGAAGGCCAAGTACACAATAGGCGCAATTCTGACCAGATAGTTGACTGCAGTAGCTAGGGAACACCAACTCCCAGTATGGGGCACAACCTGGTTGGCCAGCCCCAATACTGTGATATAGACAAAACCCAACTTACTGAAGTCCTGGTCAGGAGGCACAGTTGGCAGGGGGAGTAAGAGAAATCTCCAGCATAGAGGGCAAAATTATCACTCTTGGTGGCCAGGAGGGAGCAGATATGTGAGGTTGTAAAGTGTAGTGGAGATACAAATAAATGCAAACATAATAGTTATATTGGTGTAAAAGTAGATAGATCTTGCAGGAAAATAAGGAATCCTGAGAATAAAGTTTTTTATTTAAGATGTCAACAGTGAGGAGTGCTTCTCCTCCTCACTCTTTATACTTACTGGTAATTTTGAGGCTTTTAGTGCCACCAGAGAACTGATAGCATCAATTGCAGTTAAACTTACAATTTTCACTGGAATTTGCGTACTTTGACCAGGGGGTGGGTGCTCATTAGTTGGTATAACATGAACCTTTCTTGAACTGCAGCATGCCAAGGTGCCATAGTTATTTATAGATCCCGCAAGTGATCAAGCGCCCAATTGCAAAATCAAACAATTGTGCTCCCTATGTACCATTTTCTAATAATTAAGAGGCCCAAATTAAATAATAGAATTGAAGCCAGGGATTTGAGGATTGTGTGCCTCTCAAATTCTGGGCCATTTTTTAGTTGAAAGGGGGTTTTCTTGCTCTGGGAGATACTTGGTAAGGGTTCCCAAGCTGTGAGAGTTTTTGCCTCTAGGAAGGCCCGCTGATTGTCCAGGGCATTCTGGGCCCCAACAACTACTTTATAGATTCATTCATGCGTTTTGATATGTTATATTTATGTTTCCAGTTTCAGTTGCTATTGAGACTCATTGTTGGATCAAGTTTGTAACTTTTGTGACCGAGTTTCATGTGTTCACCAAAAACATAGTAAACATAGTAGATGCGTTCTGTGATTAAAACTCATGTGTTCTAGTGTTTGGTACACTTTTTGTTGAATTGTTAAGAATTTGTACCCAGTTTGAATAGGTCATTGTATGATTGGACATTTTTCCAGATAGCGCTCATTTTCTGTGAAATTATCTTCTATTTAGATCTATCAAGTTGAAATTTGGTTTTTGAATGAGCTCATGTGTTCTAAACTGTATATATATGTTTATCTCAACAGGGTTGAAAACTACATATTTGTTTATTTTATTTTCTTACCTTCTTCTGTATTCTCTCTGGCTGCCCCTTTAACAAGTGCAGGTTGTTAGACATCTTTTTTGCTTTTGGTCTAATGATTTTTTTAAATTCTTGAACATCTCCAGATCTTTTCCTAAATCTCTTCCTCTGCAACCCCCTGTCTTGAACTGCAGGTCTGTGAGCACATCTTTCTTAACATAAGGATCATGGCCTCAAGTTTTTCTGTTGAATTAGGTATATTATTTTTAACACCTTCAATTTAAGGTTTTATAATTTTCCTCTTTCTAGCACCACCTCCTTAAGCTTGTACTTTACTTTTTTAACCTCCTTAATCTTGGCCATCATTGCCTCCAACTATTTGATCAATGCTTTCAATTCTGCCATGTTCTTTTTATGATCTCTCAGCCTCTTTTATACCAATAAAAAAGCATCCCAAAAACAAATTTATACTTTTGAGTTTAATAAGAACAAATAAGTATATCATTAAATATAATTATAATTTTTTTATTAACTTTAAGGCATAATATTGAATTGATATTAACATTCCATATAGTGTTTGTATATATCAATCCACTTTGGGTATTATAAATGACATGATGTGTCTTATAACAACATAAGTTGTTCTTAACTTAGTATACTAATTATGTACTGGAACACAAATTTACTAAAAAAGTTAATTACTTTCAGGGTTTATATGTAAACCATGTATTTTAAAAAAGTATAGTGGTGAAGTGAATCATTTTTTATTATACTATTTTAGTTTATGTTTATATCTTATAAATTTAATTTTTGTGTAGTGCTACAATCAAGTGAATTTAAGAAACTACAAGTACAAAGGACCAACTAATTTATAATTGGCATCAAATTTTCTTTGTCTTTGATTATTGGGTCATACAAGGCACACCTCTGTTATCAAGCCCAGTTTAACTTAGTAAATTTAGCCTGTTGAAAAAAAGCTATCTATATTTGCCACTTGGGATGCTGACCTATTGTCAATCCAGCACCCAATCACTAGCTTCTCTGGTGCTAGTTTGACCACAGGTTGGCGTCTCAAGTGGTCAATACAGACAGTTTTTTGCCAACATGTTAAATTCACTAAGTTAAACTGTGCTTAATAACAGAGGTGTGTCTTGTCTGAACCAATCATCAAAGACAACAGAAAATTTGATGCCAATTATGATTGTTTGGTCCTTTGTACTTGTAGTTTCTTAAATTCACTTGATTGTAGCAATATGCAAAGATTAAACTAATTTTATAAATAAATATTAAATTGTTTGTATTAAAATTGTGTCTTAAATAAAATCAATAATTTGTTGCAACTGAACCAATGAGAGTTCAGTACTTGGAATTGGGGAAGACAACAGTCCAATAGGAAAGGACAGAATAATAAGAATAAGGTATTGTTTATTGTAAGATATTGCAATTAATATACTAAATGGGGAAGCCACAATGCCACAAGGGGGTGGCATAGTGGGGAGTTCCATGTAGGGTTTGGAGCCAAGGAATAACTTGTGCAGGGATCAGCAGGTCAAATTGACAACACTCCTAATTAGGATGAAGTGCCCGCCATTTGACATTGCCATCAGATTCATTCATAACGTTAGATACGTCAAGGGGCAACTCATTGAGCGCCCCCTGTGTATTGTAAGATATGTTGGCAGGCAGGGTTCAAACCTCGGTTGCAACAAATTAGTATAATTAAATCTAATACAGTAGTGTTAAAAGCTATGACAACAAGCAAAAATACTTTGGATTTAAACAAAATAAAGCAGATTTAAACAAAATTAAAAATAAAGAAATCTATTGTAATTTAATATAAATTGTTTATTTTTGATTTTGTTTACAACTGATTTATTTTGTTTAAATCCAAAGTATTTTTGCCTGTTGCCATAGCTTTTAAAACCACTGTATGTTATAATGTTAAAAAATCCTAAAAATTAAAGTAATTTAAATTGTATAATTAAAAAAAATGTTTTCAGGGCAAAGTTTAATTGGCAAAAAGTGGGAATGGGCAGGGCAAATTAGTTGGTGGGCTGGGTTGTGGAGGGGAGAACTGGATTGGTGGAGGGTTGAGCTTCAGTCAACTGGGAGCGTCAGCTGGAGGCTGGGGCAGTTGGAGGTTCTAGAGGTAAGGGGGTGTTTTAATAAGCTTGGAGAAATTTGATGACACATGACATCATACTCACGCTCTGGGAGCACGTTAATTGGCCTGTACACTGGGGACTTACGGGGGCAGCTGTGTATCATTTGATGATTGGCTGTTATTATGGGTGTGAAGGGCTATCTTTGTGAACATGTCAACAACCTTCTGACAGGGAGGAGCACAGTGTGGTCATGGGCTGCATTAGCCACCTAGATGAAGGTTGTGGGGTTGCACTCTTGGATGGTGTCCCCAATGTTGAAGAACAACACATCACCCAGGTGAAGATTGTCATGATCAGCAGGGTAGATTGAGACATCATGGCTGTCTGCTTGGATTTTTTTTGGAAGCCACTTCAGTGCACCCCATTTAATGGCTCAGAAATATTTAGAATTTTGAGTTAGCCTAGCTTCAGGTGGTAAGAAGGTCTGATAGGAATTTTCCATAACAGTACCCATTGGTGTAACTGGATGTGGTTTGGTAAAATACAGCCCTTTTTGGGGAAGCTGCTAGGAATGCATCAATGACAGTGCCTTTTGTTTTATTCTTTTTATCATTGGGTGTTTTTTACCCCAAAGCCCCATAATTCTGGACTTTTAATGACAATTTATATTAGGATATAAATATGACATTGTCCAAAATACTTGACAGTCAGTGGGTAATTGTGGCACCAATAATTGGATTGTGTGGAAAATCAGAGTCACCATCTCACCCATCACCCGCACACTTAGTCAGAACTAAGATACCAACAGCAAGCCCATGCATCCAGAGCTGTTCTGTGAAGGAGACAATAAATATGCTGTGGAACCCAAGTAGGCAACATACCTAAGTCATTCAGAGCTAAGGGTCCCACTGGAGTAGAGCAAGCATTATAGGATAGGCATCTGTTGCAACCGAGGTTTGAACCTTGCATGCTAACGTATCTTACAATACACAGGGGGTGCTCAATGAGTCGCCCCTTGACGTATCTAACATTATGGATTAATCTGATGGCAATATCAAATGGCGGGCACTTCATCCTAATTAGGAGCGTTGCCAATTTGACCTGCTGATCCCGCACAAGTTATTCCTCAGCTCCAAACCCTACATGGAACTCCCCACTATGCCACCCCCTTGTGGCTTTCCCCATATGGTATATTAATCATAATATCCTACAATAAACAATACCTTATTCTTATTATTCTGCCCTTTCCTATTGGACTGTCGTCTTCCCCAATTCCAAATACTGAACCCTCATTGGTTCAGTTGCAAAAGTGGTAGCACAAGTAGGTTCTGACCTATTTCAAAAACAAAATTCCCCCCAAGAAAGGACGGAGTACGGGCCGCATGGCTACTCCACAACAAGAGACGTTCCTTCCAATCCCCAAGGGGAACATTCCCAAAGGTTATGTCATCTATCAAGATCAGTTAGTTCTTACCAGTGTATACAATTGGCTCCGCCTTGGGCAGCGTGACACTAGCGTCACCCCGCCACAGTCAGATCTGTTGCAATGTATGCTCAACCTTCAACTAGAGTCCTTTGCTGGCGGTGTCAAAGGAGCTGACATTGTAAGTTAGCTCCAGTCCACTGAAACACGCCTTTGTATCTGTCAGGTTCCTGAGTCCATGTGGGTTGCCACTGCATCTGGCCGCCTTACAGGGCCTGCCGCCGTGTGGTTCATCAACTGGGCCAGCCAGGAGTTTGACGTCACCTGGGCAACATTTCAAGACGCCGCCAAGTCCTGATATAGCAAAACCTTCTCCCCCATTATCTTGGGGACTCCCCTCTTAGCCATCAAGCAGACGGGTTCCGTCCCTGAGTACCTCGTCGCGTGGCAACAAGCCCTTGCTGCCGCCCCCAAAGCAGTGATCAATGGGAACACCATTTGCTCACTCTCATTGTCAATGGGTTAAAACCCCATATTTGCAAGTGGGTTCCTGTTGGCTGCTGCACCTCTATTGACAACTGTTATAAAGCCATTGTGGAGGCCAGTAACCAGGCTTCAATGGGCTTCCACCCCAACAACAATACTTCACCTCAACCACGTCCTGCACCTAACAATGGCTAAGGTCAAGTGGGCTGTTGCCAACCTCAACAGCAAGAAGGTGCAGCTAAACGCCCCCGCAAGGGGGGAGCTCCAGCTAGCGCTAATTGAGGACCAGGGAAAAGCCTGGGGGTTGTAACAACAAGAAGCCCTACAATCCCAACTGACCCACCCTCTCAGCCCTTGCTTGCAAAGAACTCCTGCAGCTACAATCTTCACAAGGTCAAAACCCTAGACGTCTTTCAGGTCCATAGCAACGACCCTGTGCTGCAAGCCGCTCATTCCGCAAATAAAGTAACACGCTTGTCCTATCCCTTCTGTTTCTGTGGGAACACCCACAAGTTACTGGTAGACACCGGGGTTGATCACACCATGGTAGATCAGGTGTTTGCTGACTCCCAACAATTAGACCGGGTACCTAGCAGATTCAAAGCAGTACGCGTAGCTGATTCCCGCAGAATTACCATCACCCACGAGATGGTACCCTTCTCTGTAAGAATGGGAAACGTCCAGGTCAAGCTCTCTGGACCAATCATGGCAGGCCTCAGCCACAACGTAATTGCTGGCCTTGACTGGCTCCGGCATAACTGCCCTTAAATTGACTGGGATACCTCTGTCATCACCCTCAATAAAAATGGGGTGGGTTTTCAGATTTACCCCATGGAAATGAACAAACTACTACATGACACTGTGTTTGTCAGAATGACGGAAACAGGCTCGTACAATTTCAAGGGGGGAACTGGACTTTAACCAATGTTCCGTCAAAATTATCCATGCAGAACCACCTGCAGTCCCTCACTTGTCATCATCACCACCACCAGCGCTAGCTGCACTCCTCGAGGAGTACAAGGACGTATTCAGTGAAACACTCAAACAACTATCTCCACCCTGGGAGATCCAGCACGCTGTACAACTTCAAGGATTGTTACCTAAAGCACAACCATTATACTGTCTCACACCAAAGAAAGATGAAACCCTCTGCCAGCACCTTGTGGATGCGCTTGATAAGGGATTCATTTGCCCCTCGCTCTCTCCATACGGGGTGGCAGTCTTCTTTGTAGCTAAGAAGGATGGGTCTCTTTGCCTGGTCACAGACTACCGCGCCCTAAATGAGGTGACAGTTAAAAATAAGTACCCCCTGCCGCTGATTGACGGCCTGTTTGATACACTCGCCGGCGCAAAGGTCTTTAGCAAGATCAATCTCACCGCAGGGTACAACCAGGTCCGCATTGCACCAGGGGATGAGGCAAAAACTGCCTTCTGCACACGCTATGGGTCGTTTGAGTGTTGTGTCATGAACTTCAGAATGACCAACGCTCCCTCCACCTTTGCCATGTTGATGAACAAAGCCTTCAAGGGACTGATTGGGAAGTGTGTGGTTGTGTACCTTGATGACATTATTGTCTTCAGTCAAGATCAAACCACACATCTCCAACACCTCTGTGCTGTCCTCAACACCCTTTGGGGAAACCAGCTAAAAGCTAAACCCTCCAAATGTGAGTTTCTCAAGTCAGAGTTAATATTCCTTGGGCACACCATCTCTGCCCAAAATATAAAGCCCAATCCTGCCAAAATCAAGGCAATCACTAGCATGCTGCCCCCCATAGATGTGGGCCAAGTGCAAACATTCTTGGGCATGGTTGCCTACGTACACAAGTTCATCCCCAATTGCGGGGAGCTAATTGCACCTCTCACTGAGCTCCTCAACACCAGACAACGCTTCCATTGGACCCCTGCCAGAGATCAAGCCTTTGAGACATTGAAGCAAAGGCTCACAACGGCACCAGTACTGCAGTTCCCCAACCAAAACCGACAGTACAAACTCGAGACTGACGCCTCTGACAGGGCCATAGGGGGTGTGCTAAGGGTAGAAACGGACAATGGCGTCTTCCTCCCCGTAGCATATGAATCCAGGAAGCTCACCAACTTGGAACAATGTTATCCCATCCATGATAAAGAGCTGGCAGCCATTGTACACTGTGTTGAGAAGTGGCGCTGTTACTTGGAAGGTGCGACCTTCCCACCCCGCGTTCTGACGGACCATAAGTCTCTCCAATACTTCAACACACAGTCCCATTTGACACGCCGCCAAGCAGGATGGGTTGAACGCCTGTTCCCCTATCAATTACACATCAAATATAAGCCTGGGAAAGAGCTCGTTACAACCGATGCTCTTTCACGACTCTACGTAGTGTTCATCACTGGAGACGGCGGTCTGGACCCCAACTGGCCCATGCTCTATCTGCACCCTGAGGCAACCCGCTACGAGGGCCTTAACTCGGTCACCATCTCCAAGCTGAAGGATAACAAGAGTCAATTCACTCTCAATGCTGGAAACGTCTGTCACCAAGCAGAGACAGGCAAGAAGACGCTGTATATTCCCACTACACAACAAGGAGACACCATCTTACACTACCACCAAACCTTGGGTCATATCAGAGGGCAAAACCTCTTTGAGATCATGAAATGTAAGGTTTGGTGGCCGCGCATGCGCCAAGATATCTTGGACCTCTTTGAGACATGCATATTGTGTGAAAAGAATACGTCCAAACCGGCACCTCCTAAGTCTGTCTTACCCATTAAGGCTATGGAACCCTTTGAACAGTGGGCCCTCAACATTGTGGGACCGCTTTCCAAAGACAGACTAGGTAAAAGGTATATTATCACCGCTATCAACTATTTCATGTGTTGGCCAGTGGCCTGGGCCACAACCAACCACACCGCCACCACCATTACCCGCTTTATTGGCAAGGAGATTGTAGCTCGCTTTGGGCGACCCAAGCGCTTCATCACAGATGGTGGGCCCAAACTTGTTGGACACATCGTGAAGGCATACTGCGTCAAGAATGTGCTCCAGCATATAGTCACGACCCCCTATCATCCGCAAGCCAACGGGCGCGTGGAACAGTTAAACAGCTCCCTGGTTCAATTGATTGCCAAGCTCTCACAGGAGCATCCTAATACTTTGTGGACTGAACATCTTCCCACTGCCCTACTGATCCTGCGAGCAAGAATCAACAGGGGCACTGGGTTCAGTCTTAACACCCTGGCCTTTGGAACACCTGACAGTCTGACAGGGGTTGAACAGGGGAAACTACAGTCCAAGGTCCCCGACAAGCCCCCCTTAGTGCCAACTCCCTCCCTAGACCAATGGCGCACCAAAGCTCAGGAGATTGAACACAAGCAGATTGCAGGTGAGACGAAACACCTCGAAGCTAGATACGCTGTAGGTGACCTTGTCTACACCCTCAATCCCAATTCTGCCAAATTAGAACCCAACTACCTAGGGCCCTTCAAGGTAACTGCCATCTATAACAACCACACCTACCAACTTGAGGATGCCCAGGGATACACCAAGAAACTTCACCACGATTGCTTGCACCCCTGTCGTGCCATTCCCACACAAAGGTTGTTTGTGCGGACCTTCCCAGACCTTCCGCAGACTCCAGTCCTGGTGTCTGACAACAAGCAGGGGGCAAGGGGGGTGTTGCAACTGAAGTTTGAACCTCGCCTGCCAACGTATCTAACGTTATGAATGAATCTGGTGGCAATGTCGAATGGCGGAAACTTCATCCTAATTAGGAGTGTTGCCAATTTGACCTGCTGATCCCCGCACAAGTTACTCCTCGGCTCCAAACCCTACATGGAACTCCCCACTATGCCACCCCCTTGTGGCCTTGTGGCTTTCCCCATATAGTATATTAATCACAATATTTTACAATAAACGATACCTTATTCTTATTATTCTGTCCTTTCCTATTGGACTGTTGTCTTCCCCAATTCCAAATACTGAACCCTCATTGGTTCAGTTGCAACATGGTGAAAAATCATTCAATTAGGTTAAAAGCCAAATCATATCCTGATTGTAAATAATATAGGTTGGATTTAACAATATCACGTTATTGCAAACAAGTTGGATTTCTACGATTATGTTGTAACTTTAGAATTTCATATGTACAAGTCATTAATGACGTTAAAGTGATTAAAAACTCGTTTTCATTTATCTTCAGTAGTATAATTTTGTTGACATCAAGTAGGCATTTATAGATATGAAATACCTTTTATGATTTTTAGAAAATTCACACCGAAAATCAATAAACTGTTGCCTGGAAAGTTTTGTCTCCTTTGCAACCTGGATTGAATTGCCTCTAATTCTATTGTTTCGCCTCAAAACATTCATATTTAGTGTGTTTTGGGGTGAATATGATCGCATTAGAAGTGAAACTTGATGGGAGGTAATATCAACCCCAAAGGCTTTAGTGCCACCAAATCCCAATGAATAATCATTCAGATTGATATTCGCCTTACTCTTTATTAGGGCTGCTTCGGCCAAACCCCAGACAATCGCGACCATTTTCTGGCTTTGGGCCACCCCATTTAAAGATTTATTTAAATTTTTAAATATTTAATAATTTCGTTTAACTGTAGCGGACTAGAGCCGGACACTAGCCGAGGCTGAACCAAAGCATCCCAACTCTTTATATAGGGTTTGATAGCCAAAGGAATCTCTCTTCTCTTCAAACCCTTTGGTAAGTTTTAAAGCTGCTTTTTATTGTTTGGCCTGATGTCTGAAATAGTTCAGAATCGCTAAACTGAATTCAGTTACCTATCACCTTACCCCAATCAAATTTTGTTTAATTGGGCTGGTGATAGTATAACCCGCCTTGAGTGATGCTAAAAAACTCTGATTTCCTTTAAAAATAATTTTTTTTTCTAAATTCAAAACTAACTCTTTCTCTAGGTTTAAAATATCCAGAGCCTGAAAACTGCAAATAAACATTACAAGTTTTTTTCTATACATTAAACAAATACTCTCGGGCCAATCAAAAATCTATCACAATAAATTTCTTTACCCACAAAATTCGTTTCAAGAGCGTTGCGATATAAAAAGCATAAAGTAGGCTAACTCTATTTTCCCTTTAAGGTGCTCTAAGGACAATAAAGTGAAACTTAACGTTATTTTTTGAAAAAGAACAAAATTTATTAGCGTTCAAAGGCGGCTGAACCTTCATGTTACGAACGCCCTAAGAGTTTTATAAAACTTAACAAATTTTTAACAATTTAGAGGCTTATTTATTTTTATGCTTGTACCTGTTTCTTTGCGCCTACACATTGTACTGTAAAAGCCTTATATTCCCGTGCCATTCTGTAGGATGTTATTTTTTCAGTTTATTTAGAAAATAATTTCTTGTTTTGTTTGACAATAGCTTAAATTAAATGTTGGCTAAGGCAATAATACAAGCGCGGGATGCCAAAAGAACAAAGCTGAGCTACACCCAGCCTTGCCTTTTACAGTATTTCACCTGGGTATGCATTTCTGGTATCCTAGCGGAAAGCCCTGTTTCATTTTTTTAGGTCAGTATCTTTTAAAACTCTTATTTTATATCCTAGTTGTTAAAAGGCTATGAGTGATGGGCAGGCTGCCAAAAGAGCTTAGTTGTGGTACACTTAGTTTCTTTTACAGTTTATGACAGCCAGCTGGTATATGTATCCTGAATCCTAACTGAAAAACTTGTTTATTTTTTACTGAAGCTTCACTTTTTAAATAACTGATTTATTATCTAGTTGTTTAAAGGGCTATTTACTATTTTTGAATTGATTCTTTTTCTACTAATTAAAATTTTCTTGGCTATGCCATAGTTGCCAATTATATCAGAAAACTATCAGTGAAGGCTTTGCTAATTAGCCCCATTAAACTGTTCAAAAATTTACTTTAAAGTTAACATTTATCTATTTATTTGGTTATGGGGAAGTGGCATGTATGTTATTGAAATGATGTAAGGACTGCTATTGTTCCAAGTATTGCTTTATGGCCTTTATTGATGGTGAAATAAATTGGTTGGCAACTAAATATGAGAATATGTGAGGTTCTCATGTTTATGAGAAAAAATTTGTATTTTATGTTCTCAGTATAAGATGAATCTATATTAGGGCTCACTAAGTATTACAGGATATAACAATAACTGAGCTAATAACAGTAACAGTAATATCCTTATTTGATGATGCAATTTTAACCCAGAATCTACTCCTGGATGTTGTAAATTTGGGCAATCTAAACTAGCTAAATCTACGAGCTAAAGTTTATCTAAAATAAAGTATAGATAAAATATACTAACCATCACAAGGCTATATAAAGCTTACTAAACACCAGCTTCAACTGCTTAATAAAGGCAATATCAAAGTATACGTGTTAAGTGTAAGGTTAAAGCTGTGTTGATTAAACTCATATAGTTTGATACTAAGCCTGAATAATTCAGCTTAATGATTTCATAGCAATGGGATAGTGTAAATTGACTTTGTGAGCCTATTGTCAAATTATATCAATGAGTGAATCACATTGACTCAAAAGCAAATAAAGCATAGCTTCAATTTTGCAACACTGGGCAAAAATATGAGCTTTTAGTTCTAGTTTATTAAAGCAGTAAAAAGAGGCAGAAATATTTTTCACAATCTAATTTCTGTTCATTAATTTTAAGTCATATTTATTCTATAAATGTGTTAAAGTTGTGTAAATCATCTTGGAATTAAAATGAAATTGATCTGGGTATATTTCTCACACCAACATCAAAACTACCAAGAGAAAAGTGCACTGGAACTTCAAACCAATGAATCTTCTAAATGTGGGAACACAACAGACAAGCAGAACTGCCCCTGATACTACCAATAGAAAATATAGATGAGAAACAGAAAAGAAGTGGTTACTTGACAAGGGGATAAAGACATGTGGGTCTTTACTGAAGCTTTCTGAAGACAAGCAAGGAACATATGGGAGTATAAAGTAGCAGGAGGGGCTTGGAGCAGCAACAGTGCCCATATTAACAAAGTGTCAATATGGGCACTGTCAACCTGAAAAGTGATTTATACTAATGAATTTGCTAGTTGTGTTAGCTTAATTTCCATTTTTTAAAGCTCAGAGAGGTGTAAACTCAGAAAACACAACAAAATTGTGGCTGTGAGAGAGGGGGGCTAAAATAACTAAGTTTGGCTCCCATCCTGGGGGAAGAATCCATCAGGACACCATCCAGTGCAAGACTGGTATGGCCGCACAAAAGGGCTTCCATAGGGAGGACACAGCAGGTAGACGGGGAAAGTATGAGTCCAAGCCCATCAAAATCATTCCACCAAGCAACCAGGAAGCACACTTGAGGACAGAATCTTGACCACCTGAATCCTCCTCTTGAGCCTGTGGGACTGGGATATCTGAGAGAGGAGAAAACAAAGGGGCCAAGCTAGGGGCCATGGATGAAACTGGTTCAAGGGCAGAGAGCTTGAGGTTGTCACAAGTCAGGCTTCTTACAACATTCTCACTGGTAAAAAAGATGTCTGAGGCTTGTCCAGGGAGATCCTCAAGCATATGCACAAAGTTACTGGGGTTACTCTCAACGTGGTGAAAGATATGAGAGATACGACCCCAGAGATCTGGAGAGATACACCATATTAACATCAAGGCGGGAGACAGGGTGAGAACCACAAACTTAACCAGATGTACTAACATTTTTGGGGTCTGAAGGTGGGGTTCAATAAAAATGCAGGTAGTTCTGTTAATTTAAGGTTCAATCTCAAACCAGAAGGCTCAGAGATAAACAAAAAGTCCCTAGAATGCAAGAGAAGGACAGAGAATGGCATTTGTGGGCCAAAGGTTTCAAAAATGTATAGAAAAGCTTTAGAGAGCGTATAAGAATGCAACAATGAAAGCAAAAGCAAAAGAAGCACAAAATTGAACTTAAAATAGATAAATATATAGAGTTTACTACTAATTTTTAAAGCCAAGTCAATTTCTTTAAAGCAAAAGTGTCAGGAATGTCAGTTTGGATGCTCCTAAATCTCAAAATACGGAACCAGAGTCAAACCCTGGACAAAACCCTTTGCGGACTGCCAGACCCACGGGCTGGGAACCCAATAACCCACTACTGATCAATAAAGTTGTTACCAGCCCGCCAGGACCCAAACCCTTAGCTGTCCCACAGGATTCTGCAAGCAAACCGCCAGTGCAAGATTCCAAGAATTTCCCCGAGGTGCCAACACCTGACACCGGCGGTTTGCTTGGTGAAATACATAAGTTTCTCCATGAGAGTTATTCCAAACTCCCCCAAAGTCCCGGGGGAGGCACCCAATACCCAAATCAACAAACATAAAGATTCAAAGTCTTCTCATCCCAAAGCAACCAGTGGTGAACTGCCAGTGCCAAGCGCCACACTGCCATCTGAGACCCCCAATGCCAACCTGCCCAAGCCCAGAAAACCTGACCAGGTAGTGAAGCCTGGTAGTGTGATATAAATACCTGAAAGACCAAGATCAATCTACATTGTCATTTTTAAATAAAGGTTATGAGATATTGGTTTCCCCAATTATTGCCGTATTTTATTCTTGTCATCTGCCAGTTAACTCAAAAATCATCTGACCCCCCTGCCAGCCCGCCAGCTACGCACCGCCTGCCAGGTATTCCCTTTGGTCCTGTCCATTTCACAGAGTACCCCTTAAAGCCTGAGTACAAGGATTACACCGCCAACAACATACTAGCCCAGGATTCCTTGGCCAGAACTACAGAGTTAACCAGATACAACCAAGAAGGCCCTTGGTACGTTACAAAACACCGCCTGTTCAGAGATAAATACAACTTTCTTCCCATCTACCAAATGGACATGGAACCACCCTCTACCCCCAAACCAATGCCTGCCTCCGCCGCCAAGCTCCCACTGGACCATACCAACAAGCTTTTTGGAATTGTATATATTACTCTCACAGGAGTAATAGATACTATTGTTTCTGCCGCCAGTCCGTGGTTGTGGGTGGGCAAGTTGATGTCCTACCTCATTAAGTTAGCACCAATCCTTTGGTGGGACCTGCCCACCCAGTCTGCAACCTGCCAGTTCCCAAACACTAGCAAGCCGGCCAATCAGGGTTGGTTTTCTGACAAAAAGAAGTAAGCTTTAACTTTAACATTAACAATGTCTCTAGGAGCTTCAAAAGGACGCTGGGAGGTCTGGAAGCCAGAAAAAGGGCAGGGAAAGATACAACTAATACTAATAATATTAGAAAATCAAAGGGCCAACTAAAAGCCCAAAACAATCACCAAAATCCTAAGTGAGAGAGTTTAAAACTTTAATTTATAAAATGAGCAAGCAGGAAGCCAAAAGTCCTCTGTCTTGCTTTAAGGGACAGGCTTCAATTTGAGAGGTCACCTGACCCAGGGAATGAGTTTGATTGGCCAGGAAAGAAATTTTGCAAGGACTTATCCATTGAATTGGAGGGTTTTACAACAATTGCCAACTTCAACTCTGATTGGCTGGCATTACTGGAGTGATTTAAATTAGCATTCAATCCAGTTGGATTGGAATTTGGTGAATTAGCAGTAGCGCGACCTGGTTGTTTAGACTTAATTAATTTCAAATGCAGATGAGCCCAAGCCAAAAAATAGTCTAAATTAATCAGAGATTCCTCTCAAGTGGGAACAGAGTTAAACACATCAGTGTTTGCCACCTGAGAAGGATATATCAACACAAATATCTCATCAATTGTGTGGGCTAAATCCTCAAGGAAATTAAGGAGCTTGGCCAGCTTCTGGGAAGATTTTTTTGTGCAACACAGGAAGATTGTCCTATCCAAAGCTAAAGGGGAGAGTGACTTTACAGTGGCTGTTCCAACACAATTCAATATTAAGCTTAATAAAAATCTCAAGTTAACCCAATTTTCCCTTTACTTTTACTAATAAAAATTTAATTTTTTGTCAAGTCATATTCACAACATAAAAGTGCCATTGTCAACACTTTTTAAGCCTAACCTATTTTTAATAATGAAACTGAAACATTTAAAATATAAATATTATAATTGCACTTGAAAATATTTCTATTTCATTAATATATAAAAATAGCCTTAGCACATATACAGTAGTTTTAAAAGCTATGACAACAACCAAAAATACCTCAGATTTAAATAAAATGATTTCAGATTTGAACAAAATCCAAGTTGCGCAAGATCCAGGATTCAAATAATTTAAATATTTTTGGTTAATAAATGAACTGTTAAACAAAAAACAAAATTTCATTAGCCCATTATACAAAATTATAGCAAATATCAAGTGGTGTTGTTTAAACCACAAACAGAATGAACTGACACAGCAAGTGAGATGGATAGATGCTGTTCTGGAGTATACTACAATCCAATCAGGATTCATATGAGGCACCAACAGAAGGACTAAAATGAAATGAAATTTGAGCAATCTGGAAGTGAGATTCCACAAGCATAAAAAAAATAAAGTCACACAATATGTGTAGTATGAGAAGCCTAAAATAGAAAAATAACAGTTTAACAGCCAATCAACAGCTATCCAATTTGGGAACAGATGCATTTTATTCATTTTCATGGATTCTGATTTGTATAAAATAATTTTGAGAACCTTCCAAATATGAAATGCTGATTACAATAAAAATAAATCATAAAATTTTAAACTTCTACTTTTAGTGATTTTATCCTAGGTTTTTTACAATGGTTTTCAACAACAACAACATTTTCAACGGCATCAGCAGCCAAGTTAGCTTCAATGAAGGCAAGGCTCAGGATGTGGAGGCACCTGTTTACACCCAAGCCTTTGAGGTGGGTAATGAGGAAGCCGTCCTATACCTGACCCCTGACCCCTATGGCTCTGACTTGTTCAGTAGTCACATAGTGTCTAGCTCTGCCCCTGCTCCCATATCCACCCCCACACAAGCTGCCCACCAACCAACCAATCAGGATGGCAACCTCAATTTGGAACAACTTCCTGCCACCACCCAACCTGCCCCCTACAGCCAATCAGGCTTCAGCTCTCCTGGCCCAGCGCCCCAAACAAAGAATTATTACTGCCCAAATTCTCCAGGAAATTGTGGCACTGAACCTGCAGGGTCCGTCATGAGACCAGATAGCCAGCCAATTACAATTCACCTGGGCTACCGTCATGCAGGAATCCAACAACCTGATGAACAGGGGGAACCTGGTTGAGACAACCAAGAAGCCCAAGAAGGCCCCTGAGTCCCAAATCAATGAGGCATACCTAATTATGCTTGATCTCTTGCAGCAGGACCCCAAGCTTTCCTTGACACAGGTCTTTAAGCAACTTGCACACCATGGCATTTGGGTGTCTGAGCGCATGGTGCAGCTCTGTATGCATGGAAAGGTGGCTTTAATACGGATTCTTACCTATTTTGCCGGCAACCAATGGGATGGCGCTGAGGATTCCCCATATGATCCTGCCATCAAATTCACCCTGGTCCAATGCCTGACAAGTCTTTCAGATGACATCATGTTTGTCTTGTATTATAAGCTATCAATAGCTTTTGAAAATTTTGGGAATCAGGGAAAAGCTGCCACCCAAAAAGGGAGGAAGAAGGTCAAGAAGAGGACATTTATTGGTGCATTTTTTGCTGTTTTGGCCAAGGGTGTTGTCTACTATTGGACAAACCCAAATTTCATCAATGGCTATGAGTACAGTCAAATCCTTGGTGAATTGCTTGACTCAGGGGATAGCTCAAATTCCTTTCACCAGGTTTTCTTGAGCCACCAGATGGAGGGTAGCTCCACCGCTCTTGAGGCCATCCAAGGACGCAGACACCAGGCCTCAGCTTACCCTGCCAGCCACACTGACATTTATCTGGCAGATGTTGTGTTCTTCAACATTAGAGACACAGTATGGAAGCACCACCCTCAGGCTTTCAACAACCTCTATCTTGGGGTCCTTGACCACAATTCTCTCTTTAGTTGCCAAATGGTGGCTGACATGTTTAACCAAATTGTCTTCCATGTGAATATGGGCAACCAATCACAGAAAGACAAGCGCCTCCCACCCCATGGCACAGCCACCTATCAACTCATCCAGCCAATGGCAGACAAGGAATACCAACAACGGTATATGGCGGCCATCACACATAATCCTCCTACCCCTACCCCTGCCACCACTACCCCCCATCTTCCAGTCCCACCCACCCAATCCCAGACCCCCCAGGCCATCACCGCCTCTACATCTTCCTTCCCACGCTATTCTGCCTACTAGGCATCACTCTTCCTGCCCCAATAAACCCCCTGTTGCCAGACATTTTCTGTTTATATTATCTTTATTTTGAATTTCAATTGTTCATGTTCTCTTTGTTTATAGTTGGCTTTATTCTGTATGTTCATTTTATTTCTATAAAATCATATATTTACTATGCTGTGTATCTAGATCCTGAACACAGTTATTTTTAGCACTTAAACATAGCCCCTTGTGAAAATATTAATAACAATTTGGTGATCAGCTAAATTTGAACTAGAAAATTATAGGTTAGTTGTGTTTAGATAAAGTTGTTATTGATCTGAATTCAAACCCTTAATGATAAAATTTAAGCCAATCAGGAGCCAAGTGATAAAGTGATTATTGGGACATGAAGGGTCACCCAATAACTCTTTGATGCATGTGCGCTAATTAATATGATTGGCTTGTTTTTTTCTATTGAGCGACATTGCTGCTGTGGCTAGTTGTTGGTGGACTAGTGCCCAACCAGCTGCTAGGTTAGCACTAGTCCATCAAAAACTTGCCACAGCGGCAATGGCGCACAATGGCAAACAACCAGCCAATCATTATTAATTAGCACACATGCATCAAAGAATTATTGAATGACCCTTTATGTCCCAACAATCACTTTATCACTTGGCTCCTGATTGGCTTAAAGTTTATTATTAAGGGTTTGAATTCAGATCAATAACAACTTTATCTAAACACAAATAACCTATAATTTTCTAATTCAAATTTAGCTGATCACCAAATTGTTGTTAATATTTTCACAAGGGGCTGTGTTTAAGTGCTAATAATAATATGGTGATTATGGAAGCAATGCCAACACAAAGCAAACAACACATATCAAGATGAGTGTAAAACATATACACAATGGGTAAATATGAGATATTGGAGTAATGGGAAAACAAACAGGGATAAACAAAGAGGCAATAGTATCAGAATAATCCAGATTTTATTGGGGTGAAAGCTATAAAAACATATGGGAATGTTAGTAAAAAATCAATGAGAGAACTCAAAAAGCTGCTAAAAGACCTCAACTTGGCAATTGCCAAAATTAAAGAGATTGACCGCAAGGTCAAAGCAAGAGTTAAGTCTGCCGTCCTTGAAGGGGAAAAATTGAAAAGGTGTCTGCCAAAGCACTCATGGCCAAGATTCCAGACACCCCCAAAACAACAATTGAGCGACTTTTAAATGTCCAGAAGCACATTGTGAAAGGCCTTCAATTCAAGTCCTTTGCCCTCTCCACACTGTCTGTCTGGACAGATGACCCAGAAATGTATGCCCACCTAAGACCCTCAAAATGTACCCAAACAGATGACACTGTGCAGCCAGCA
This sequence comes from Entomophthora muscae, assembly GCA_014839935.2. Lineage (NCBI taxonomy): Eukaryota > Fungi > Entomophthoromycota > Entomophthoromycetes > Entomophthorales > Entomophthoraceae > Entomophthora > Entomophthora muscae. The sequence goes on along the minus strand of QTSX02000925.1, from coordinate 90,698 downwards.
CAACTTGTTACACCAAGAATAGCAAAGCCTGCTGAGGCTGCAGGCAAGGAGGAGACTGCAGAAGGTAACCTAAAGTAATAATTAATAAAAATTTCCAAATACTTACCTTTTTTTAGAAACCATAGACAATGAAATCTGTCGTGTTCTAGTCCTGTTTGTCCCTGCCACATTCTATGCCAACTACACCAATCATGTGGCTAGGCAGCTGTTTCTGTCCCCCCTGTCTTGCGGGAGCTTGAAGACAGAATTCACGTGTCCTTCCCAATGACAAGGAACACGCTAGCCAGGCTGACACATGCCAAGGGGGGCATCTGAGTGGGCAGTTACTGCCTACAAGGATGCCCAACTGGTCTGCCTGGACCCTGTATCCCTCAGTGGAGTTTACTGTGTAAAATCCATTGAGCTTGTTTGGGACTTCCTGGTGACGCTCCCATTCAAGAATGTACTGGAGATGGGCTGGGCCCATGCGGCTGCTTGCTTCTGCTTCCCGGTAGAGCATACCATCTCTTACCTCTTGGACAACTTTGGGTGCACAGTGTCAAAACTGGTGTTGCAGATGCAACAGCCATAAAGAAGACAAAAATTCTCCTGGCGGACTTCAGGCTGGCCTGGAGTGCCAACAAGACGGGGGTCCTGCAAGCAATGGAGCTGACCTTTGCAAAGACAAAGCATGAAAAGAATATCATCATAGTATACAGCAAACTTTGCAAGTTTACTGAAGCCTTTGCCCAGCAAAGGCTTCATCTGGTGGTTTACCTTAGGTATTTCTTTTACTTTGGGATGAGTGCGTCCGTAGAGGACCTTGACAGGGCCCTCTTAGGGATTGACGAGGCCAGGCTCTCCCTGGATGGATGAAAGGTCCCCCTAGATTCAACCCGGTGGACCACATCATCCAGGACGCCCTGGTCCTGGCTGGAATTTACAGGTTTGCAGCCCCACCCAAAAAGCTGCTCCTGAACTCCCACCTGACCATACTGCCTTTCACCAGCAGGCAGGAGTATTTCAACCAGGGTGTATTCACTGTCTACGGTGTGGCGGTGGAGGTTGTGGGCCACCTCCATTGCCGGTTGGGTACATACCAACAAACCCACTACAGGTGCACCCAATAAAAACCTTGTTCCTCAATATAATTCCTCACTTTTAAATTTTACTTTTTAAAATAATTAAATTTTCTAACTCTTTTTTTAGAAAACAATATTTTGAAAAAAAACCTGGTGAATGTCATCATATACACATTGTCAGGAAATCCTGATCCATTAGGATTGACTGATCCATATCCCTATTACTGAAGCTGTGGGTTAACTTTAGACGCAACACAGCCAAAGTGACACAGCTATTCCAGAATACGGAGAAACTATAACAAGATTGATGTAGTCTCCAAGTCAGAAGACACCTGAGACATTCCAGGTCTCAGGTCACAGGCCAATCCAGAAGCTTCTATAATTAGATGCTAAGGATTCTGGATTCTGAATGAGGACGCAGACCCAACCCAGAGATTGGTCGGGGAATTAAAACATCCTGTTTCACTGAGAGTTGAGACAGAAGACTGCCTGTGCAAAAATTGTACATTACACCAAGCACAAGGGCAGGTTAGCCAAATTGGGTGTCAACTTAGTTTGCCGTAACTAAGTCAAGAAATACCTGGGCTGAAGAGGAGAAATCAGCAGCCTAGAATATTACCTCATCCCAAACCTTATTTGGGGGTTGGGATCCAACTCTAGGGGATGAAACTAGTAGCTTGGGGATGATAGGCTAGCTAATAAGAGTTATCTGCAGCTAGACGCCAGTTTGGCTGCTAGCTGTCAACTATAAAGGGGCCTTCCAAGATCACTTGGAAGGCAGACAATTTAATACCCTTCAAAATCACTACTAGTCCAAATAGTAGCGGTGTCAAAGTACAATAAGAGTGAATTATTGATACTTGTGAACTCCTGCCAAACCACCCCAGACAGTGTTGCGTCTCCAAAGGACCACAGGACTTCCACCTCAATTGGATCAACCAACAACAGAATACAGCCCGTTGTCACACCAATAGAAGTACATCTGTCCCCATACAGATTCACATATCCCAAAATACCTAATATGCACAATAAAAATAATCTCTCTTCTTCTTCAAGATCCCAAAATCTTGACACACATAAATATATTTACTTTTATTAAAATTTACTTCTATCATGTACAATTTACATTTAACTTTTTTTAATTACATTTTTATATTTATTTGATAAGAGTGATATAAATCTATACAAGTAATCCAGTATCAAGTGTTTGGGATAGCACCAGATACCATAATAAAGTAAAATAACTTAATAAAAATAAATTACAAACCTTCATTGATGGTCCCGCTGAATATGATTATGGGCTTAGAAGCTTCTAAATATAAAATGATAATTGATAAATCTTAAATAATAAATTAGAGAATATAAAATAGTTGAACATATTAAGCCTTTAATTGATTGGCTGTTTGGCAAGACACACAGGATGAACAAATCAGTGTGGCCATAGAATTTGGCCACAGTATCAGCTGGGAGGGTGTAGATCCTGGCATGCAGAAAATCAAAGAGGACCTCGGTCCCAGTTGGGGTACCTTGCTTGACAACTTTCTTGAGCCATCCAAAAACTTCCTTGATGGGATTTAAGAAAGGCAAATAGGTGGGGAGGAAGAGAAGGCACAAATTTGCCGTGGCCAATTGCTGGGGGCCCACTGCAATGCTGGTGTCAATCATTGGGAATTCAGCAAGAATATCTGCCACCTTGTGGAGACCAACATTGTCCAGTACTATTACATTGGTGAAGCCTGGGCTCATGCGCCTCAGGTGCTCCTGGACCAATCAGAGGAATGAAAAGAAGGTACAGCTGTTGTGAGAACCCAATGTCATTTGATACAGCTTGATCTCCTTTAGACCAAGGAGAGCTACCATGAAATAGACTGTGGCATGGACTTCAGCACGCCAAGCTACCCTGTCATTTGAGCCTTTGGGGACATACTCATACTCATTGCACATTGACAAGACAAATGCTAATTCATCAATATAGTAAAATTTGACTGTCCCCTTGGCTTTGAGGGCAGTGTATGCCTCTGCGTAGTTTTCCTGGGTCTCAATATTGGTTGGGCTATTAAAATTATAGGGGGATATCCCAAGTTTTTTCCATGAAAACCACAAACCCTTTATCAAATAATAATAAAAGAAAATTGAGGCCTCAACCCCAAAAGTAGATTTAACCATCAACTGTATTTTGCTAGTTCAAGATGGCAGTCCCAGGTTATCCACTGCGGATTACCCATTTGTGCTCCTTGGTGAGCATAGTGGACACACACAGGGATTTCTCTGAGGCAAGGGCATGGCCAGTATTGATGAATTTTTTGAAGGTCTTGGAGGCGTACTTGGGATCTAACCCAACAAGAGCTGGGCTGCCTTGTAGTCACCAGATTCCTGCATAAGCCTGAGCAGGATTATGTGCTTGATGTCAGGAATGCACTTCTGGGCGGGCTTTGCGGATTCAGACAAGCCAGTATCTTGATTGGTGACAGGCTTGCAAGGCATGGGCACCTTGTAGAAGGCTGTAACCTTGTTTAGAACCAGCTGTCCCTCTGTAGTTCTATAGAACTTGGGCTTGTTGTTGTCTTCTTGGTTGCCATCACTGATTTAAGGCTCATAGCTAGTGTCAAGTACAGGCTTAACTTTCTCCAGCATGGCTGACAGGACTGAATCCTGGCGGTAGACGGGGTCAAACACATATAAGTAAGTTCTACCTCCTTGTTTTTAACTGTTTTGGTAATGGTGCCCTTGGTGGGCTTCTGGGTCAGCTTTGGGAACCCAAGGATTAATGCTCCGCACCCTAGCAGATTGTGCTCCTTGAAACAGCTGTGTCAGTGCAGCGTCACTATTGAACTCTCCTCTGTCTCCTTCCTGAGTAGGCATTTGGGTTGCACTAACTCTATTCTTTGACCTGCGGGAGCAACCACAACCGCGGCGCACAACGGGTGCAATGGTAGTCTGTTGTTGTGTTCCTTCCATTTTTAGAATTTAATAAAATATTAAATAAAACTTAATTAAGTTACTCTCTAATTTTAATTTTTGCTTTTATCTGTTTATGGATATTCAATTAATATTTTTTCCCACCCAATATCCCAATTATAGATTTTTTATTTCTTAGTTAGTTGTTTTTGGTTTTACAACGCCCATTTTAGAATACTCAAAAAAATCCAAGCATTTTCCTAGATTTTACTGCCAAATCAAACACCCAACACAATATTTTTAAAATTTATGTTTCAGATCTTGTGTCTTATTTTAGATACCTTAGTATCATTCATGATTACAATACATTGCACACATTGTGTGAGTGATTTTGTTTACATAGTGAGTTGCTATTGTGTTTCATTTTTGGATTGAGTTTTGACTCACTGCGCATGGGTGTATTTTGTCACCAATTCACATAGTAAACATATGTACACCAAAAGTCAACTCACACCATTTTGTTTGTGAATCAATGTATTTTGGATTATATTTTGAATATTTTTGCTTTGCGTGTGAGCCTTTTGTTGCTGTGCTGACCCATTTTGCCCATTAACGCCAATAAACCCTGTTAACAGAGTATATATTTTAACCTGAGAGTTGGATTTTGTTTAAATCTGAAGAATTTTTGCTTGTTGCCATAGCTTTTAAAACTACTGTAAAAACCAAATAAATAAAATAATTCAACAGAATATGAATAATTTTCCAAGTATTGCAGCTAAAAAGGGGTAATATTTACCACCCACAGGGTGCTCACTGTGGTTGAGGGAAGCATATGAAATAGGATCAAGTATCAACTTCAAAGAAATGAATGAAATTTATGGGGATATCAAACTAAACTTTGATGAATATATATACAAAAGCATTCAAAGATTCCCCTTCAAAAACATCAACAAATATGAAAAGAACTTAATAAAAACTGACTGTCAAATTGGAACTGAATATTTGAAAACTGCAATTTTCAATGAAGTATTTAAGGAACTGTCAAATAAAGTTGGGGATGCAGTCCTTGTGAATAATTTTAAACCTTTATTTATTTTGCTTGCCGAGGCCTGAGGGACTGATTCAAGTTGGGAGCCCCCCGGAACCCTCTTCAAGTTCAACCAAACATCCTATATCAATAGGTTAGTTCAAACATTCAAAAAATTATGCATGTTCTTGGAAAAGTATACCTTGCAAAGAATCCACGTTGCAGTATACCTGGGAATCCTCCTTCACTGCATATTAAAAACCAACGTCAAAAAGTTGGAGGATGTACCTATTCAAATGGATATTTGCTGTTTAGCCCTCGACCACCAGAAGACACTGCAGGATATAGGACAGTTGAGCATGCCCTGTATGACTCATTTGCATTGGCAATATTATACAGGTACTACGTGCCCCCTGAAAAAACCCTATTGATCAATTCACTCACCTGCTTTCCTTTTACTGTAAATTCAGAACCTGAACATAAAAATGCGGGATTGTCAAATCCTTGGTCCAAATTTCGAATCACTTTTGCGGGCAACTCAGCTGAATGAAAAATAAAATATTTAATAAAATCAACCATTTATTTTGATTTTTTTTGGTTTATTTAAATTGGCAAATTTTGAATCTCTTGAGCAGATAACTCAACTAACAAAAGAAAAAACTCTGCAAACAAATGCGGGATACATGAATCAGAAATGCGGGATTCTAATGTACAATTTGAGATTTCCTGTATTTCAATCAAATCATGAACATCATGTAAAAATTAACAAATCTGACATTGCAGGATGGTCAAATCCAAGAACCAAATTTCAAATCATAATTGTGAGGAATTTGAAATAAACTATAATTTATTGGTGTCTCAAAAAGGATGCTAAAGGATATAGAGTGGATTTGTGCTAATTCTTTTAGGAATCATAGACGTTTTCAAAAGTCACCCTATCCCATTTTAGGACGGCTAAAATTTAGATGCTTGATTACAGTAGATTTCAGAAGACGCTAATAATAAAGTAGAATTATATATTACAATCTATCTTATCACATTGTCTTTCTTTTGGTGTGTTGATAATGTGCTTGCAATTAATTGGACAGCTTCACCTCCAGTCGCCTTGGCAATAGGAAATCAAGCTGTCCAATTAATTGCAAGCACATTATCAACACACCAAAGGAAAGACAACGTGATAAGATAGATTGTAATATATAATTCTACTTTATTATTAGTGTCTTCTGAAATCTACTGCAATCAAGTATTCTTAGTAGCAATACATGAATACATAGTAAAAAACTAATGGTTTATCTTCCCCCACCTTTCTTCCTTGAAAAGAAGTTTTATGGCCTCTGGCTACGCCGGGGGCCAAAAAACTTTTAAAAAATTTCTGAGTCATCATGAGAGTAGCTCATAAATCATTATATGGTTTTATGGTTGCTATATTAGTGATTTAAAGTGCAGAATATTGCATCATTTCCAGTTTAGATAATTTTTCATTTCACTTAATTTCATGTCTAAACATGGGTGTTTAGATTGGATTTTTCATTTGATTTTATCCAGAGTGGAGCTTCTTGATTTGGGTTGATTTGTCCTAGTTACTTACTGTACATTCAATTTGGATTCCAGTTCCTGCAATTATTATTTGAGTTTATTAGTGGCATTCAAAAGCAATTAGAAATTTGGTTCTTGGATTTGACAATCCCGCAATTCCAAAAAAACATAGTAAACTTAATGGAAATGGTTGATGGATTTGAAAGCTTCAAATCTGATTCCAGTTAATTCATTTTGTCCATTGGAAATATGCAGTTTGACTTGAGCTTTAAAAAGTGTCTATGAGTTCCCGCATTTTTAAAAATTCAAATAAATACTCAAAAAAATCAATTTAATTAAAAATGGCTATCCCGCAAAAGTGATTCAAAATTTGGACCAAGGATTTGACAATCCCGCATTTTTACGTTCAGGTTCTGAATTTACAGTATCAAACAATCAACAACCACCAGTGTACAGGACTCCACCCCTCTAGCAATTGCATCCAGGGTTATCCACCATGTACAGAAGAGTACATGGATCCAATTAGACACTTTAGCCAAAAATTAATTTCAGGGTATAATTCCCCAGAATAATCATATTCCCTTTGCAATTAAAATCCCCCCAATAAATATTTTCCCCTTGCAAATTAAATTTTTTTTAACTTTTAATATTTTAATACTAAAAGTTAATATTAAAATTTTAATACTACATATTATAATACTAAAATTTTTAATATCAAATATTTCAATATTGAATAAATCACAATTTAATAAAAATAGTTAAATTTCAAATATTTAAACTTTAATATTTAAATTTTAAGATTTATAATTATAATTTTACTTTTAATATTTTAATTTTAATTTTTAAATTATAATAGTAATATATAATTAGGTTGATAATAATAAAGGGACAGTTTAATAAAGTGAACATGTGTAATAATAAAATATGATTTATAAATTTGTTTATTTACTAGTGCGTCAAGTACAGGTTCATTTATTACATAAACAAACAACAAGAATGTAATTTATCTGCATCATGTGGCCCGCTCCACTTATATTCTAAACAAATGATTGTTTAGAACCAAATTACCTTTCCCTTGTAATATGATTTGATAAACATATTTGATATACTTGACCTGCGTCCTAAGTACTAATTAGTAAGCAACTTAAGAAAATCATTGGTTTCCGTGTCATGTGGCTATAGTGGCACTGAAATAACAATGATCAGATGATGTCCTGCAAGGTCCAATTTGTGGCTTTGAAAAGCTAAAGTACCATCAAGGATTCACAATCATTTAAATAAACTAATTTATTTCTATCTTTTTTAATTTATTTATTTGTTAGTGCAAAAGCCAATAATAATATTCAGTGCATTATAATAAAAATATATCCATATTACTTAGTATAATTAATTTTACTTACCTTTTCCATGTATTCTTATATGTCTGTAATACAATCAAACATCACATTATTATATATAAATAATTTTTATCCCTATTAAAATTAAAATAAATAAAATAAAAACAAATAAAACCCAGAGTGCCCATTTATCTGATTGGCTCAGAGGCCAGGGCTTTTGGAAGGAAGGATTCTGAGTGCTCATAGAAAGCTGCCACCACATCAGGTAGCATTGCAAATTGACTGACCTCAAGAATATTGAATAGGTCCTCAGTGTCCTGAGGAAGGCCTTGCTTCACCTTATTCTTGATCCAATCAAACATCTCCTTGATTGGATTCAGGAATGGGGAATATGGCGGGAGGAAGAGAAGTCTCATTGGACAATCAGCAAGGCGGTGGCTGGAGGAGTGCCTATTCTTGTCAATGGGGGGAACTCAGACACAACCAGATCCACTTTGTGAATCCTGACATTATCAAGCACAACAATCTTGGTTGTGCCGCTATAATTTATCTGAAGGTACTCCTTGACAGCTCAGAGAGAATCAAGAAAGGTCCCGCTGTTATGGGAGCCTTTAATCATCTGGTATTGATCTAACCCGCAAGGACCAAGAAGTGCAACTATTGAATAGATCTGGGAACAGACAGCTGCACAATGGGCTACACTGTCCTTGGACCCCTTCTCAACCCACCCATGCCTGGACCTGAGTGAGGAGGAAAACAACAATTTGTTGATATAGAAGAACTGGACATTCCCAGTCTCCTTTAGTGCCAGATATGTCTCGGCATAAATGTGTCAATCCTTGATGGTCTTTTCACTGTTCCTATTATATGGAGAAATCCCCAGTACTTTCCAGGAGAAGCCCAAATCAACCATAGTTTTGTAGACAAGGGTTTTGGAAACAGAAAGCCCAAACTCTGTTGCAAGCATTGATTGGACAGCAAGTGTGTCCAGGTGGCAATCCTTGGCTACCCACTGCTTGATTGCGTCAATGTGAATAGGCTGAAGGAGTTTGGGCTGTCTTTTTTCCTTGGTGGATTCAGCAATCTGCCCGGTATTGCCATACTTGTTGTTGATGTCAGCAATGTATCTTGCTGTGACACCAAATCAGGACACAATATCCCAAACCGCCATTCCCCCGTTCAAGCAGTTGAGGAGAGCTTCACGCTCACTATCTGTCAACTGACGCCAGCCCTTGGCAGGTACCACAGCATCCTGGCTACCAGGCTCAACACAGGGGATGGGGACCTTTGTGTAGAAGGTGGTATCACACTTGCTCACAGTGGCGCCGTCAATGGTTGAATACACAATAGGCGCAGATGGCTCAACAGTTGTGGCCAATGACTGATAGGAGGTATCAAAAACGTGGGGCAGGAAGTAGCAACTCTTGGGTCAAGAGTGTGGGGCCGGGTGACAACTGGGTATACGGTGGAGGTGTAAGTAACCTCAGTGTTCCTGGTGACCCTGGTGTAGGAGACTTTTGTGGCAGGCCTTGAGAGTGGCTTCTGTCTGGGATTCAGGCTGGTTGATTGGGCTTGGGATGCAGGAGGTGGTTGGCTGGCACTGACACCTTGGGAGGCCTGTGTATTGGCATGAATCCCCTTGAGTTGGGCTCTGGGTCTGTTCTTGGACCCTCTGGGATGCCCTTGTGGACAGGCTGCCCTGCAGGCTGGTGCAGGAGCTAGTTGAGAATGTGATTGACGGTCAATAAAAATAAAATAAAATAAAATAAAATAAAATAAAAAATATTTTAGATTAAATATGTATTTATTTGGATTTATTGATTTAGTTGTGAGTAGTTATTTTCTCTTGAGTTAGCCTTGAATAGTAACATAATTTCTATATCTGTGATTTGAAGTGAATATAATTGTATAATTTACAGTTTTGGATGATTTTAAAGTTTAATCACTTTTTATGTCTAAACATGGTTATTGAGATTGAATTTTTAGTTTGATTTTAGTTGTGGTGGAGCTTCTTTATTTGGGTTGGTGTTTCCTAGTGTGCTTACTGTACATTAAATTTGGATTCCAGTTTCTGCAATTGATATCTGGGTTTACTAGTTCCATTCAAAAGTGATTTGAAATTTGGTTCTTGGATTTGACAATCCTGCAATTCCAAAAAAACATAGTAAACTTAATGAAAATGGTTGATGGATTTGAACGCTTCAAATTTGATTCCAGTTAATTCATTTTGTCCATTGGAAATATGCAGTTTGACTTGAACTTTGAAAAGTGTCTATGAGTTCCCGCATTTTCAAATATTCAAATAAAAATACAAAGAATTCAATTTAATTAAAAAAAGGCCATCCCGCAAAAGTGATTTGAAATTTGGACCAAGGATTTGATAATCCCGCATTTTTACATTCAGGTTCTGATTTTACAGTATCATTCTTGATTAAAATCTATTGCACACAACATTTGAGTGATTTTGTTTACATAGTGAGTTGCTATTGTGTTTCATTTTTGGATTGAGTTTTGACTCACTGCGCTTGGGTGTATTTTGTCACCAATTCACATAGTAAACATATGTACACCAAAAGTCAACTCACACCATTTTGTTTATGAATCAATGTATTTCAGATTGTATTTTGAATAGTTTTGCTTTGTGTGTGAGCACTTCTTTGCTGTGTTGACCCATTTTGCCCATTAAAACCAAAAACCACTGTTAACAGAGTGTATATTTTAACCTGATAGGTAGATTTTGCTTAAATCTGAAATACTTTTGTTTCAATCTGAGGTATTTTTGGTTGTTGCCATAGCGTTTAAACTACTGTAGCAGTCCATTGAAATGTTTATCTTATAAAGTTATCTGTGGCACTTATTACATATTTAATATAATAAATGAATTTGAGGCTAACAGCAATCCCATAATTTAATCCCATTTCACTATTCAATTTAATATAGAATTTATTATCAATAATAATGTTGACAATTGAGAAAGTCTATAATTTGCTCATAATCAATCACTGGGGTGGATTTAAGCAAATTAGAGATGCACAAATAAGCCTAAATTACTATGTCAATGATTTTTGAGAATGTTATCTGTGGGGAAGTTGACACTACCTTTTTCATACCTTAATACAACTTCTTAACAAGTTTACATAAATACAATAGTAATGTTACAGTAATGAAATTTTTAGCTCAGATTGATCACCTGAAAAACAAGCGCCACACTAAAAAAGGCTCCTAAACTGTTAAAATCAGCTGAGGATCTTAATCAAGTTATTGACAAAAAATAGTTAGTGGCTGTTTCTGTGGAGGACACTACAGAGCCGGTGAGATTTGCACCCAAAAATTTGCTGCCTCAAAATTGAGATCCTTTTATCCCTGCGCAGTGGCGGTCAACTGATCAGTTGCCCAAAGGATTCAAATTGTGACATTATAAATGTGGAAACCAAAAAGTTGGCAAAGGAGGTGAAAATATTTTCTTTCAACCAATCAAAGGCCAGTGCAAGTCTGGAGGATCCTCTTAACACCCCCTTCCCCAAGCTGAAAACTTGTTTCATGATATTATTACCTACCTGTAATAAAGGCTATCCTAACTCCAAGAAAGTATTTTAATGGTGAAATACAAGGGGCTTCAAGTCCATCCTACTACTTCATAGTCTCATCTGCTTCTAACTTGGCTTCAGAAGGCTTTGATTAAGACTCACATGTCTTTAGCTCTCTTGTTGATTAATCACTTATTTTCTGTTTCTCACTTGCATTTTCTATTGATAGTATCAGAGGCAATTCTGCTTGTCTGTTGCATACCTCTATTTCAAAGATTTGTTATTTTGAAGTTCCAGTGTGATTTTCTCTTGGCAGTTTTGATGTTGGTGTGTGTAACAACCCATTGTACAGGGCATTAACTCAGCCAAGTATGGGGACTTGATATACTTGGCAGTATAGACAGCAATGAACATGATGGGATTAGAGGGCTCCAGTAGGGGCCAGGACTGAGTGTAAGAAGAAGCTAGTTGTGGCTGTTCTTCATAATACATATCATTGGTGCTATCCAGCATGGCCTCATACTAATTGGAATTGAACTGGTGGCCCCAAAACCCAAGGTAAGCTTTGAGCACAGCAAAGAAGGTGAAGAAATTCATCTTCTGATCCTTAAAAAAGGTAACTAAGCTTAGAGTTATTTCCTAGGTTCTGTTGAAAGGCAATTCTTAAAGTGATATTAAAGAGGGACAATTCTCTCAATGATAGCACAATATATTATTGGGAGGAGGTCCTTTATTTATAATGCCTCCACATGTGCAAAGATTTGCAAATTTGAGTGAAAAAAATGAGATGGGAGATCCCAAAAGCTTGGAAGATAGGAATGGTAGTTGATTTTTGGGAAGATGGCCAAACTCTTGTTCTTCTGTTATCTGTTGTGGGTTTGGCCATTTTTGACTGGGGCCAATGATCTCTTCTGGGTATGAGGTCAGGTGGTGGTGACAACTCATGGAACTTTCAAGATCTATTTTTGTCTTAAAAGGAATAGTTTGGTTGGGGTCTGGGCTTAACCATGTGACCTGGGGTTCAGAATCCCATTGGTTATGGGTAAAATTGCTGCTCACATTTAAAACTTGAGTTTGACCCTCTTCTGATGGACAGAAATTGTTAACTAGTTTTTGCCCTTTTATCAGGGACTTTTCTGACTGGCTGCATTAGTTGGGGACTTCTGATTGGCTGAGGAGTGGGGACTGGGACCTGGATGGGTGGCTGGCAGCTGGCTGGGACCCAGCAGGTGAGCAGGTGGCTGGCGGGTGTCAAGCCTCCGGAATAATGTAATAGACTTGACCGTTTTCTCCTTGGTTTATTGGTTAGACGGCCAATTGCCATTCCACTGGCTTGATTGTAGAAGCATCAACTTACCATTCTCCTTAGATATGGCTAGAAGTACATTGATGATTACTCCAAAGATTGATCCTGATCCGAGAATGGTCCGCTCATTGGATCAAACCTGAACAAACAGGCTTGATGTCCCGGGTCACAATCACAGAATGATGAACAGCCAATAAGACAGAAGGCTCAGGGATACTAATGCAATATGGTTGACACCAAACATTCACACTTGTAAATACCTCAAATTCTATGACCAATATAGAAGGTTATTCATGTAAAGTCACTTCCTCCTTTAGCCCTGGACAGGACAATCTTCCTGCGCTGCACAAAAAAATCCGCTCAGAAGCCGGCCAAGCCCCTCAATTTCCTTGAAGATTTGTCCCACAAAATTGATGAGAGATTTGTGTTGGCTTAACCTTCTCAATTGATAAATGATGGTGCTTTGAATTCTTTCCCCACTTGGGAGGAATCCCTGATTAATTTGGACTACCTTCTGGCTTGGGCTCAACCACATTTGAAATTAATTAGGCTTAAGCAATCAGGTCGCGCTACTGCCAAATCATTAAATCCCAACTCAACTGGAATTGATGACATTCTGAAGTGTCCTTTAGGCACTGGACAATCAGAGGTTGGGTCAGAAATTGATAAGAAACCATCCAAACTCCCTGGAATTACTGGCAAAAATTATATCTCACCCAATCAAATGACTGGCTGAGGTCACCTGACCTTTAATTTCAAAAGCCTTCCCTTAAAGCAAGACAGGTGACTTTTGGTCCCCTGCTTGCTCATTCTTACAATTAAAGTTTGAACCTTTTTCACTTTGGAATTTTGGTTATCTTTGGGTTCTTTACTTGGCCCCTTTCTGATTATCTAAAGTGTTAGTATTGGTTTCCTTTATCCTTACCTGCTTCCCTTTCATTTGGGCTTTCTTGCCGCTTCCTGAAGCTCTTAAAGACGTTGTTTACGTCAAAGTTAAAGCTTGTTGCTTTTGCTTTGAAGAAAACAATTCAATTTTTAAAATTAGTAGTGAAATTAGTATGATTACCTACTTTAAGTTTGATTTGATACACGTTTTGCTTTCGCTTACGCTTAAGCTTTGAACACATCTTTTAAAGCTTTCTTATACACTTTTAAGCCAGTTTGAACTGCGGCCTTTGTTCTTTGACCTTCTGTTATGCTTAAGAGCTCTTCTGCTTGTCCTTGGTCCCTCTGCTCTGAGCTTAAGAACTAAACCACCAAAAAATCATCTGCATTTGTTGGACTACACTCTCAGCTCCAAAAAATGTTGGTTCCTCTAGTCAAGTTTGTGATCTTTACCTTGGCGCCAGCGCTGATAATGATTTGGTCTACCTCTCCAGATCTTTGGGGTTGTATTTTCAATTCTTTCCTCCACATTGGCACCAACCCCAATCAGTTCTTGAACATGTTTGAAGATATCCCCGCACATGCTCAGGACATATACACCACTAGTGAGAATGTGGTGAGGAGCCTTACCTGTGATGACCTAGAGTTCCCTGCCGTCAAGGCAGCATCCGTTGTTCCCCCCAGTCTGGCCTACCCTACACCCCCCTCTGAGCATCCGCCTGTCCTGGTTCCTGAGAAAGGCTTGGGTACCCCAGAGCTCACCCCCAAACAGGCATCCTGGGTGCTTAGCGGAATGGCTTTGATGAGCTTAGACTCCTACTTTCCCTGGGTATCTAGTGTGTCCTCCCTATGGACGCCCCTTTGAGCGGCCACGCCAGTTCTGTACTGGATGGCGTCCTAGTGGATCCTCCCTCCAGGATGGGAGCCAAACTTAGTTAGTTTAGCCCCCCTCTCTCACAGTTTAGATGAATAATGCATGATGCAAAATCCCAGTAGACAGGGTAACTAAACTTGCACATGCATAAACTGTAGATGAGATGCCGCCAACACGCTGATGAGATAAGCTGAGGCCTGGTAATCTATTGAAGTCACATTCCAAACCAGCATGGCTGCCTAGCTCTGGGGGCTGAAACTAGCAGTCTGGGGGACAGATAGACTGACTAGTAAGAGTTAGATGCGTCAGATTACAATCTGGCAAGAGGGCCTATCCACCCTATATAAAGTGCTCTCCTGATTAGAGATCAAGCAGAAGATTCACCCTTGAAGATAGAGATTAAGAAATCTATATCACTGTATCACTACTAGCTGAAGCCTAGTAGTCAGAAGTATCCAAGTAAAGCGCGTTGTTGTTTACTTGCAGACCTGTGTGTTTTCTCCTACAGACTTGGAGTACCGCCAGGCTGTAGCCTCACCTAAGACCCGATTGGTAGCTACAGACTGTTGCCATACAGTTCCCTATCAACACTCACATTACAATGTCCTTTAACAAACACAATTCCTCAAGACCATAAAATCTTGACAGCGGGCATGGTGGGAGCCTGCCTGGATGATAAATTAATCCAGTGTTGGTTGAGCTCTGTTTTGACTTTATTTTTATTTTTCCCACTTAATAGGGGGAAATCCATATCAAATTGTGAATTCTTGATGGTGAAATCTCCTATTTTTCCCTAGCATGGTACCTCAGTAGTAATCTGGTTTATGTCAGAAATATTCCTGACAGGTGGCCATAAGAGAGACTCAGGTGATGGGGATGGAATAACTCCAAGTCAAGAACCCTAGATAGTTTGACCAAAGTGATGGGAGCTGAACCAGGAGGAAATGGATAGGTATGATTATAGTGTGCAGTAGATTCACAAATAGATGCAAACAGAATAATTATATTAGAGCAAAAATAGATAATTCCTGCAAGAAAATAATGGGTCCTGGGCATAAAGTTGTTTATTTTATGATTTCAAAAGTGAGGAGGGTTTTTTCTTCTCACTACATATACTTACTGGTAAAAGTGCAGCCTTTTGTGCCACCAGGGATCTGGTGGCATCATTTTTGATCAAACTGGCAATTTTTCCTGGGAATTGCATACTTGAGCTTAGGGATGAATGGTTATTGGTTAGCATAACAGGAACCTTGCTTGAGCTGCAGCATGCCAAGGTGCCACAGCTATTTATAGAAACTGCAAGCAATTGAGTGCCTGATTGCGCAATTGAACAATCACGCTCCCAATATATCATTTTCTGATAATTAAGTGGGCCAAATTTGTTAATAAAATTGAAGCCAGGGATTCAAGGCTTGTGTGCCTCTCAAATCCCAGGCCATTTGTTATTCAAAGATGGATTTTTTTTTGC
Organism: Entomophthora muscae; assembly: GCA_014839935.2. Taxonomy (NCBI): domain Eukaryota; kingdom Fungi; phylum Entomophthoromycota; class Entomophthoromycetes; order Entomophthorales; family Entomophthoraceae; genus Entomophthora; species Entomophthora muscae. Next base: position 74,779 of record QTSX02000925.1, on the reverse strand, counting down.
TCTGAGAGAAAATTGGTAACAATTTTCAGACTGTGAATTTGTTGAAACCGCAGGCTCAACCCGCCAGCAAGGTTCCAACCAAGCGGGTTTGTGACCCACAATCCAATTACCCGGCCACTCAAAGTCAGACCTGGAAGTCAACTCGGATTACCAAATCAGTCAACATGAGCAAATGATGATCCCTCACAGTGGATACCTCAATTTGGCGCTTGACTCATTAACAGGATCAAGCCACCCCCTCTTTCATCCAGCCGTGTGATCACCAATCATGTTTCTTCTATCCATTGATTCACAATAACTATATAATCACTATCTCACAATAAAGATTATTATCTATCCTCTAAATCTTTTTTCCCCTTGTAACTCTGCTAAAACAGCACAGTTACAACATTGGTAGCACAGGTAGGCTCTCCATCCTACCTTATCTTGAAAAATTCTGCCTGTTGCCCGCACACGCTGCAGCCAACAAAACCTCAACAGAATTATGTCTGGCCTCCCGCCCAACTGGACTCTGTATACGCCTGGTACTGCGATACCTGATGGTTTTGTCCTCTACCAAAACACAGTGATCCTGCTACCCGCCTTCAACGCCATGTCTGCACAAGGTTTCTTCCAGGCACCTCCCTTGATGCCGCAACCAGCTGACAAAACCACCATGCCTGCCTATGTAGCACAAAGACTTTGCAGCACCGCCTTGGAACCCTTTGCGGGGGCCAATGACAACAATGCTGCCGCATGGATTCAGTCCGCCCAAAGCAAGCTGGCTCAGATGGAATGCCCACAGCGTTTTTGGATTGCAGAGATTTCCATTTGCCTGACCCATGACACTGGCACTTGGTACAACAAGTGGCACAAAGAGCACACCAACAAGAACTGGGACACTTTCAAACAGGACTTCTTGGCAAGATTTGTGCTTAAGGATACGACACTCATGATCATACGCCAAGTAAAGAACCTAACCCAGACAGGCACTGTCAAAGAGCTCACCTGCGCCTACAAGGAACTCTGTCTCCACGCCCCATCCAACATGGCCTTTGACACTCCAGCAACACACCTCATGTACTACAACGCTCTCAAGTTGCACGTAATGAGACACGTGAACCTGGACCAAGTTACCAACCTACAAAGCCTGTACTGTGAAGCAGAAAAAGCGGAGCAAACATCCAACGCTCTGCACAAGGCACAGACTGGGAAACAAGAGAGACCAAAGGACTCACATTCAAGTGGGCGTTCTTCTCAACCACCTCCTGGAGGTAATGGTAACAACAACAACCACAAACCCACAGGATCAAATGGGAATGGGAACAGAAATAACGGCTAATCAAATTGTACCCATTTCCGTGTTACCGCCACCCAAGGCAACCAAGATGAGGGAAAAGCCCGGGGAGAGCACTAAGCAAGCCAAGCTCTCCCCACGCAACTCCTGACTTGCCCAACAATGAATACCAACCCAAGGACGTGGACCAATGCCCAATGATCCAAGTGCCCTCGGAGGACCTGGTACTGTACACCATCTCCAGACATCCCAATAAATTGATGTCCTACCCTTTCTGTTTTTGCAGTTACACAGGCTCAGCACTCCTGGACTTGGGCGCAGACCAAGCCCTAGTCAACAGTAGTTTTGTGGATAAGTTCAAGCTGGCCACAAATCCTTTGCAGATTAGAAATGTGGTCCTGGCTGATGAACACCACATTGCTGTGACAAAGGAAACTGCCCCCTTCTCCATCATGCTTGAGAACCTCCACTCCACCATCCAAGGTCCCGTCATTGACTTTCCTAAGTTTGATATTGTACTGGGACTAGACTGGTTACAGAAGAACAACCCTCACGTAGACTGGGCAACCTCTGTGTTGACCATCAAGCGTGAAGGCATCAACCACCAGATCTACCCTGACTCTGTGGACTAACTGCTACGCAACCACGTCTTTGTACGTATCACAGAGACCCAGGACAAAAAGAAAGACCTGAAGTCAATTGACTGGGACTCCTGCCAGTACGAGATCATACACTTCAAGGATCATCAGGACACCTCCATGCTGCAAGATTGCAACATTGTGGCCCGTCACCCAGAAATCTTTAAGGAAGCGTTACCTGGTCTACCCCCTGAGAAACACATCCAGCACTCTATCCAACTCAAGGGGGCTGTACCCAAGGCGCGCCCCATCTACAGGCTGACACCAAACAAGGACAACACCTTACGCGCCTACCTCAAGGAGGCATTGGAAAAAGGACTTATCCGCCCCTCACAGTCTCCCTTTGGGGCCACCGTATTCTTTGTGGCTAAAAAGGATGGTACCTTACACCTGGTCACAGACTACCGCGCCTTGAACAAAGTCACCATCAAGAATTGTTACCCCTTACCACTAATTGACAATCTCTTTGATGCCTTGGGAGGAGCCTCTGTCTTCTCCAAGATTGACCTAACTGCAGGTTACAATCAGATTCATATCAAGGAGGAAAACATCCCCAAGACAGCCTTCCGTACCAAGTATGGTTCCTACAAATGTGTGGTACTCAACTTTGGCATGACCAATGCCCCGTCCACCTTCATAACCTTCATGAACAAAGTGTTTGCACCACACATAGGCAGACACGCCCTCGTGTACCTGGACAATATCATTGTCTACAGCCCCTTGGTAGAACAGCATCACAAGGACCTGGAAGAAGTCTTTGTGACCCTGGCACAACACAAACTATTGGCCAAGCCCTCTAAATGCCAGTTCTTCCGGGAGCAACTACCCTTCTTGGGACACATAGTCTCAAAGGACGGCATCAAACCCAACAGTCAGAAGATACAAGCCATCTGCAAGATGCCACCCCCCAAGGACAAGTCATAACTACGCACCTTCTTGGGAATGGTGGCCTATGTACAACGCTTCATACCTGACTGTGGCATCTTGACTGCCCCTTTGTCCGCCATAACAGGCGCCAAGTCCAAGTTTGTATGGACCCCCCAACGTGACCTCTGTTTTAGACGCCTCAAGGAAAAACTCACGAAAGCTCCCATCTTACAATACCCCAAACAGGATGGAGAATACCAAATGGAAACCAACGCCTCAGATGCATTCATTGGGGGAGTTCTGTGAATTAAGAATAGTGACAGTGACTTCCTGCCTGTAGCCTACAAGTTGCATAAGCTGACAGATGGAAAGTGTAGATACCCTATCTACGACAAAGAACTACTGGCCATTGTACACTGCCTAGTCAAATGGCGCTGTTACCTAGAACGGCAGGAAGAATTCACAGCATTAACCAATCATAAGTCACTCATCTATTTCAAGACACAGGCAAACTTGTCACACCGCCAAGCGCAGTGGATGGAAATCTTAGAAAGGTTTAATATGCTCATCCAATATAAGCCTGGGGCCAAACTTGCCATGGCAGACGCCCTGTCCCGCCTGTATGTCCGCGCTTCTAGGGGAGAGAATGGGCTCAACCCAGACTGGCCTCTCCTAGTGCTCTGTAAAAAAGACAAAGGGTTCCCCGCAGGCACAACCAATATTACCAAAGAAACGGTCATCAAGAATGAGCACCTCTTCGCTGACGTATACAGGACTCTTCACAGAAAGATGTCAGATGGCACGACCATTCCCTACATCCCCACACATCAACAAGTTGATACCATTCTTTGCTACCACAGAGATCTTGGACATACCAAGAGCCAAAATCTGTACAAATTCCTAAAACATAAAGCCTGGTGACCAACCTTATACTGCAATGTCCAAGAAGTGTTAGAACAGTGTGAGGTCTGCAAAAAGTTTGCCAGAAGCAAAACCCCGCCTAAGTATGTACTCCCCATTCAAACCCAACTACCGTTCAAGGTATGGGCTCTGGACATTGTGGGCCCCATGCCAGGAAAGCACAACAACAAAAAATACATCATTACAGCCATTGATTTTGCGACAAGGTGGCCAGTAGCCCAAGCGGTGAAATTGCACACCGGTAATGACATCTGACAATTTATTGGCAAAGAAATCATCAGTAAGTTTGGAAAGCCAGAACTCCTGATAACCAATGAGGGCAAAGAATTGACCTCCAAAAACACCAATGTGTACCTCGCCAAAAATGGGGTCAAACACACTGTCACTACACCATACCATCCATAGGCCAATGGACGCGTAGAGCGGCTCAATGGTAGCCTCATGTAAGCCCTAGCCAAACTCACCGCCGGGAGACCTGAAGACTGGTATAAGCAGCTACCAACTGTGTTACTTGTGTGCCAAACCCAAGTGAACAGATCTACAGGGAAAAGCCCATTTGAACTGGTATATGGCACACAGCCTAATACATTCAAGCATTGACAGGACCCAAACTGGAAATTCCAAGTCAAGTCCCCCCTTGTTCTGCTCCTCAAGTAATGGAAGCCAACAGCAAATAAGCAGCCAAAGAAAAGGAACGCTTACAAAAGACCTTCATTCCCATCTGTCAAAGACATGAAGTTGGGGACAAAGTCTGGGTCATGAATGTTGACAAAAGCAAATTACAACCCAAAAAAGTAGGGCCAACAATAATCCTAAATGTAAACGACAATAACACTTACCTTGTGCAAGGGCTTGGGAAACGTAAACAAGACAAGACACTACACCACAACTGCCTACAACCTTGCAAAGCAAGACAGAAGCAACGAGAAACTGCCCTGCCTGCTACCAAACAACAACTGGTTCAATATGGCGCCTGGGCTCCTGACAACCTCCCCAACAACTTGCCTCTTGAGGAGGCCAACTTTCAGCCGGGGGGTGTGTGTCAAAACCGCAGGCTTGACCCGCCAGCAAGGTTCCAACCAAGCGGGTTTGTGATCTGCAATCCAATTACCCGGCCACTCAAAGTCAGACCTGGAAGTCAACTTGAATTACCAAATCCAACAACATGAACAGATGATGATCCCTTATGGTGGATACTTTGTTTTGGCACTTGACTTATTAACAGGATCAAGCCACCCCCTCTTCCATCCAGCTGTGTGATCACCAATCATGTTCCTTCTATCTATTGATTCACAATAACTATATAATCACTATCTCACAATAAAGATTATTATCTATCCTCTAAATCTTTTTCCCCTTGTAACTCTGCTAAAACAGCACAGTTACAACAAATTGTTTGGCCTTTAGAAAGATCAGCTGGTTGTTCAGGGTATTTGGGGCCCTGAAAGTCCCAGTAGTTCACTGGATGTCATCCTGGTGGGCTGTCCTCCAGGATGAGATCCAGACTTAGTTAGTTTAGCACCCCTCCCTTAAAGAATACTTATTATTGACATATTCTCCAGAGGATTTGGCTAAACCCCCAATGAGATGGGTCATCAGTTTGGTGTAAGTAAGGATATTATGTTTTGCATTATTAGCCCTGCTCTGGGTTAGGATCACCAAAACTTCTACAGATTGTGAGATCTTAATCTGACAGCTCTCAGATTGGAGTCCCAGAAATCACAGGTAGGCACTTGGTCCTTTGAACAAGCAGGCTGCAAGTCTGGCGGCCTAGAGGTTGAACTGCAATAATTTTTTGCTCCATTAATTGAAGCAGAATGTCATCAGTGACAGCTTATTTCTCCTCATTATCTAGGGTAGATTTTAAGTGCATTTTTGAGTTATTTGAGGTCAATTTTTATATCATGACATCATATGATACTCTTTATATTGAAATTCTTCAGTACTAAAAGTATTGCTGGTTAGTTAAAATAGTGTTAACTTTCAGGTGTCAACTTTCTGAAAACTTGAATTTTGATGTTACTTAATAGTTGACTACCAGGTTTTTGGCTTCACTACAGTTGGGTCATTATTTGTTAGATTAATCTGTTTCCTATTAACTGTGCTACTTAACACTTTAAAATTTTGTTTTAATTTTCTTATCAATAAATTTAAATAATTATAACAATTTTATCAAAATAAATCTTATTTAATCCTTATAATATAAAAACCTATATTAAATTAACTATTTTCTACTTACAGCTAAATTAAACTGTATTAAAAGCTAGTAACAATCTTATTTCATATACCATTATTTCTTGAAAGCTGATTAGTAAAAAATGACATCATTCTAAAAAGAGAAACATAAAAATATAATAAAACTGATATGATGCTTTTTGTTGGAAATTAAATTGTTGCCTAAAATCTTAGCTTTTTTAAAAATATTTAATTTAAAATATAATAATTTTTGAATCCCTCTTTTTAAAAAGAGGGCAGGCAGCTTTTTTGCATATTTAATAAATAAATGTTAAATAATTTTGGATTTGTTTTATAAAAAATCTAGTAAAAAGTTAAAAAACTAAAAATAAATTTAAAGCTAAACTTTTATTGAAATTTCAGTGATCTCATTTAGCATAAGTAATTTATTCTTAAGTTAGATTTTATAGAAAATATATAATAAGAACTTATAAGAGAGTAAAAGTTTTCTTTTCAAATTCTTAAGTATTTAATATTAATAAAATGGCTTAATACAACTATTTAATAAAATTATATTTTTATACTGTATGCTAGAGATAATATGTATAAAAAATCCAAACATAAAAAAGAATGTATCAAAATCTTGCTTTATTTAATTAAATTTTATAAAGGTTGTAATTTATTTAAACTAAATAAAAAAATGATCTTAGTCATTGTATCTATAAAAATAAGATACAACTTTAATTATACAAGCAAATATTTATATGTGATTAAAAATAACATTTTTGTTTTGATAGATTTAAGATATATAAAGTTCATTTTTTAAGAACTGTTAAAAGTTATAATAAACTTAAGTTTATTTAAACAAAAGGTTTTTGAGTTGGTTACTAGAAGTAAGCTAAATAATAATTTATACTTTAAATTTAGTTTACTGATTAAAATATAATACTTTAAGAGTTAATTAGTATATTTTATTTCAAATAATAATTTTATAAGCTTACATTCAAAGCCGCTTCAAGATACTAAATTGGTATTGAAATATAGAGTTGCAGCACAATTCTGAAAGCTGAGATTAAGGGCTTTCTAATGATACTAGTTTGAGCAAGATTGAAGTACTATTTGTTGAGATATCAACAGTTAACCAGAATATAAAAAGGGGTAAATAAACAATGATATCAGACTCCAGGGGTGATATTGATAAATTAAGGAGATCAGTTGGGGGTCAGTTGGGGATTTATGCCTGTAGCGCGAAAGCTCAGCTAACATGGTATTTAAACAGCTCAACTTTACAGAAATTTACTTTACAATCCACACCTTTACTCCTCTCTGATAACTGCACATCTATTTCCAAGCAAGAACTGCCTGAACCAAGCCAAGGAACCCAACCACTGTCATTATGGAACCCATCAAGTTTGCACCTCAGATGACACCTTTCTTCTCACTGGGGGCTTCTACTAAGAGAGAAAGAATCTCTATGCTTAAACAAGCATTCCTTTTTACTGCTGGCAGTGATCTTAACAGCTTTGTTGAGCATTTCTTATTAAAAACAGAGTTTGGAAAAAGTACCTTCTTACCTGTCATACAAAATTCTAAGACAGATGATTTCCTTAACAACCTAAAGGAATTGATGTCAGAGTCCCCTGCCAAGCACCTTCCTTCCCTAAGAGCATTGGTTACATCAAGCTACAGTCTGAAAGAGCTTTGGGATTGTGGATTTAAAATGACAAAAAATGAGTATTCATATTCTAAAAAAATAAATAATGCTAAAAAAGCATCATTAAATTCAAAAAATAAAAAAGGAAAAATGATTCAGTAAAGAAAGAAAACATAAAAAATATTTTAAAACACATATTAAAAAATTCATTTCCAACCAGCCAATTCACTAAAAAATCCCCTGGATTGATTTATGAAGAATTACAAAAAGAATTGAGTGAATACTCAACTAAAATAAAATACTCCTTATTGAAAACAAAAAAAGAAATTTATGAAGATATGAAAATAAAAAACAATATTTTTATTTCACTTTCCACTTTCTATAAGCTTATTCCTAATAATTTAATTAAAAGCAAAAAGCAAACTGATATGTGTAACATTTGCAGCTTAAAAAAATCATTAGAAATGAAGAAAAAGGATTTGAGTATAAAGAAGTTGCCATTGCCTAAATCTATTAAAGAAAATTTGGAATCTATTGACCTACATGAAAAGTTTTATAAGCATCAAAATAAAGAATATATTAGTGATATAAATAATCTTGATAATAATTCATGTGTTATAGTAATAGACTATAAAGAAAACTTTAAAATAGGTGGGGGTCCTATAGAGACAAGTAATTGTTTTTATGAGAAAATACCTATTTCTTTATTAGGATTTGCAATTGCTTTTAAAGAAAATGAGAAAATTAAATATGAGTATCATGACTTTTTATCTGAAATTTTATCTCATGACTCTTTGTTTTCAGGTCAGTGTTCGATAAGTCTTCTTAAAAATAATAAATTTAAGAATATTAAAAATATTAAAGTTTGGACTGATAATGGTAATCATTTCAGATATTATGAATTCTTATATTATCTTTTTAAAGAGGTACCTAAAATTATAAAAGGAACAATTAAGTTTAATATATTTGTTGAGTGTCATGGCAAAAGTATTGTTGATGGTCATTTTGGTGTATTATCTAAAATATTTAAACAAAAGGAAAATGAGATGTATATAAAAAATATAAATGATCTCAAAATGGGTTTTGAGAGAGAGGAAGAAAGAAAGGGTTTATATGAGTCACTTGTAAATAATTCAGATGTTTCCCAAAAAACCCTTTTTTACATCTATGATAGAAAATCTAGGCCTAAAAAAGCTGGCTTGAAGTCAAAGCATTTTATGTTAATCTTTCATATTTAATGAAAGATGGTGAGCTGTATGTTTCACCTTTGACATTTGAGAATGTTAAGGAGTACTCCAAAATAAATTATTGTGCAAAGTTCTGCACAGATGACAGAGAAACAAAGAGAGCTGATACTACTAAAGGATTAGTAGGACATGTTCATGAAGTTGGACGCATAACAAAAACTTATATTTCACATAGGGTAAATAGTCTTTTAAATACTACAACTTTTTTTTTCTAAAAATAACTAAGAAATTAATTATATGAGCCAAAGATAGGGTAATAGCAATTATGGCTTTGGGGCTGCTATTACTCTCCCACGCAACTCATATATTTGATTCTTGGCTTATTAAAATAGAAAAAAGGGTTTTTAGCAAAAATACAGTTAATAGAAATAAGATTTATTTTTATTATTTGTATATTTTACACCCTTAAACTTTTATTCAGTAAACTAAGCATTATATTAATGTTCAAAAAACATAAGTTTACGGCTTAAATGATACCAAAGAAGTTAAAAGTCTTTAAAATGCTTAAGCTGGCGCCTTGGCTTAATCTAACAAATAATGACCCAGTTGTTGCTATAACATCTTGACCAAGATCATTCAAGGGTTCATGGTGGTGTTATCCATTGGTTTGTAGCTCACCAGGTCCAGCTATCAGAACCTAGTAATGAGTGTAATATTTTATCTTCCTCTGGTAAATGGGCTTTACACTACTATCTTTGAAGGCTTTAGAATCCATCATTGGGTAAACAATTTCACAAGAGAGAAAGAGAGTGATTGAAGATATTGTAATACATTGTTACATTCAGCTCTCTCATAGCTTAATAGAGTTTGATCTTAAATTTTAGTACCTGAAACCTGCTGCCTTGCTCTTTCATCCTGGGCTATAAAGATTTCATCTATCTCAACAGCTTTGAAGTCTGATATATTCTTTTGAGCTGGAATTGGACCTTGAAGAGTGGCTAAGGACCAATGCAAGGTTGCTATCTGAACCATGTTGGCTAAAGTTAGGGATGTTCTCAACCATGGCTGGTTTAAGCTGACTGGCAGGAGTGATAAATGAAGTTTACTAGCGACTATGAACTCTTGGTTTATCCTGTCTGATAAACGGTATGCTTGATTCAAGAGGTTGGCAAAAGCATCAAGGTTTAATTGGAATGGTGCTTGCAGCTTGGATCGAAAATACCTTTGGCTAGGTAGTGCTGAAATGGTTCTTATCCAAACATGTCGAATTCGATTTAGGATTGTTGAGGCGGGCTGAAACCCGCAGCTCTTCCCAATTCAATGATTACGAGAGGGAAAAGAATGGAATTGGCTGTGTAACCAACCAGTGAAATATTGGCTGCATTTGTGTCGTGGCCTGTGAATGTCGCCCAGGGTTCTGAATTTTAAAGTGAACCTATCCATCCAGTTTTCTTCAGCTGGAGCTTGTTACTAACTACATACACAAAACTATCGATATGGCCTTAGAAAAAGATAGGCCAGATTCGTTAGATCCTATTACCAAGGCTATTGTCCAGGCAGGTACTCCCTGTCTAGAGTCTCAGGCCGACTTTACTGCTGTCCTTGAATCCTGCGGCATCTCCTTATCCAAAGTAGGAGAAAAATCAGCTAAATGAATATAACTTTGCATCGATTTTATGTGCTTTAATAAAGTGGGGTTGTTCGTCTGGCGAAGAGGATTTTTTTCTATCCCAGAGTCAGATGTCTCAACTTGTTGAAAAATCTTATCACCTTTACTAAGGAGCATTGTTTATCACTAAATTGGAAAACTGTGATAAGAAGTTTAGATAGACCAGATGTCTACTTCAAAACTCTAGAGTCTGCTGTTGTACCTGTCCTCGCCTACCGACTACTCCACACCGTTAACGAATTTCTTCCTATTTCTGCTTTTTGGGATACTTGGGAGAATCCTGAAGCTCAAGTTTCTTTTCTTTATCAGGCTGTTAAAGCTTCCTCAACCTTGGTTGATTTTTCTAAGCTATCTTCTAGAGCCGTCCTCAATACAGAGCACCTTCCTTCTACGGATGCATCTGCTGCTCAGAAATTTGGCGAGCTATGTGTTCGTCCTTGGAACAATCTAGATCTCTTTGAAACTGTTCTTAAGCTTGCTGCTGATGGAAAAGTTGAACTGGCTACTATTATGTTTAATGATGGGCTAAAATCGGATCCTGAGCTCGTGTTCCTTGCTTGTGCAACGCTTCTTCCCTTTAAAAATGATTTGCATGACAAAACGCTTTCCAACCTATACCAGTTCTTCTTAGAGTCAGGAGATGATGGTCTATTTCCACTTAGCATTAACTGGGCTCTGAACAGCAGCTCACTCCTTGCTGGGTTTCGTCGTAGCTTGGATTCGGACAGCAAGTATGCAGGGCTCATTCTTTCCACATGTGAGTCTCTTCAAATTTTGGCTTCTCTCTACTATTCGAGTGACTTTCCGCTTTCGATCCCAATCATGTGCTTGGCTTATAAAAGGGGGCTAATCACCATGAAGCATTGGCTTGAAGATAAATGTTCGGAATCCGCCTCGTGTGTAATCCCCCAATCCCTGGAGTTTCTAAGGAAATCGATAGATCAGATGGCAGACTTGGATGGTCCCACGGATAATGATCTCTTGACGTACGACACCGCTGCTCTATTCTTTCGCGTTTTTTCTGCCTTTGAAGAGAGCAAAGCGTACCGTACTGAGCTGCAAGACCTGATGGTTGTGCTGGCAAAGAAAGAACCGAGGTTTGAAAAGTTGACAAGCCAGGAGCCCGAGTCTAAGTTGATCTTTTCCAAGTTCCCTTCTGATATCGAGGACGAGGCTAGCGGATACTTTGAGCAGCTTTACAATTCTCAATGGCAGCCCAGCGACTTGGCTGATCTGTTGATCCAGCACAGAGCCTCACCACTTCCACGGGATCATGTCCTCTATGCCTGTGCTACTTCACTCCTTTTTGATGAGTACCACCATTTCGAACTATACCCAGAAAGCGAGCTGGAGACCACTGCAGTCCTTTTTGGAATGTTAATCAACCAAGGCGTGTTCACCTTCAGCCTGAACAGAGTAGCTGTTGGTTGCGTTCTGAGTTGCCTAGAAAAGGATCCCTCCTCACCGTACTTCAGCTTTGGGACCAAGGCCTTGGCGCAATTCCGGGCTCGCATACCAAAGGTTTCTGACATTCTCAAATCCGTGCAGCGGTTTCCACATCTCGCCCAGCATTTCCCCGAACTTCGGCAATACTTTAACGAGGGTTCAGATCAAAGCTCATCAGTAGCTCAAGGGGAGAAGGATTCTGACTCCAAGGCAGCCAACGAGGAAGCCAGTCACGAGGGCCAGTTCCAGGCAAACGAAAGTTTTGTCCAGCCTCCACCTGCTACTTTCGAAAGCCCGCAGACCAGTAATGCCAACCCATCACTTGGAGGGGTTAACCTAGAAACCCTGCTCTCGCCCGGCGACAAGGCTGAATACGCGCCTCCTAACCGTGATGCTGAGAAGAAGTTGATTTTCATTGTCAATAACCTTTCGCAGATCAACATTGACGAGAAGGCAAACGAACTGAAAGCCGTGCTCGACCCTTCCATGTACCGCTACTTTACTCACTACATCGTTGTCAAGCGTATCAGCACCGAGCCAAACCAGCACCCTATCTACCTTCAGCTACTTGACTTGATCAACGACCCGGAGCTTAGTAATTTTATTCTGGACGAAACCTTCTACAACATCGACCTCCTCATCCGCTCAGAAAAGACGCTGACGTCGGCCCAGGAACGTGGTCTTTTAAAGAGTTTGGGAAGTTGGCTTGGCCTTATTACGCTGGCCAAGAACCGTCCCATTCTCCACAACCAAATGTCCTTTAAAGATCTCCTCCTTGATGGCTTTATATCGCAGCGGTTGATTGTCGTTATTCCGTTCACCTGTAAAGTGTTGGTACAAGGGCGGCTTGGTGAAGTGTTTAAGCCACCCAATCCTTGGCTCATGGCCATCATCCGTCTTTTGGTTGAGCTGAGTAAGTCGCCAGGCCTCAAAACCAATACTGGGTTTGAGATCGAAGTCTTGATCCGTGCCTTTGGCCTAAAACCCGACGAGATCGTTCCAACCGATTTACTCAAGACGCTGCCCTCCAATCAAGCAGTGCATGGGCGTGACGCGCGAGCCCAAGGCGCCTTGGCCGCAAACTACGGCACCGAAGATGGCAGCTTCAGCATTACGTCAAGTATATATATCGACCCTGCCCTGACATATGGCTGCATCCCTCAGTACAGAGAAGTGATCTATGCTGCTGTTGAGCGTGCCATTAACACCGTTGCCGCGGGAATTGTTTCACGAGCTGTAACTATTGCCTCATTCATTACCAGAGATATCGTCACCAAGGATTTCGCCATGGAGCCCAACGAAGAAAAGCTAAGACATGCTGCCCAACAGATGGGGCAGGTTGTTGCTGGGGCCTTTGCCCACGCCACTTGCAAGGATCATCTTCGCAAGTCGATCTTTGAGACGCTACGCAACTACTTTATGGAGTCGGCATTGCCCCTGGAGCACATCAAACCCGAGGACCTGGAAATGATTGCCACCGATAACATAAAGCTAGGGGTATATGTCATCCAGCATAAAGCTTCTGAACGCGCCTTGGCCGAAATCGACAACGCGCTGTACGAGGCCATCAACAACCGCAAGAAAAGCCGCGAGGTATGCGAATTTCATAACGCATCTAAAGTTTTAGCGCAATGGACAGCCATTCTATGACATGGCAGTATACTCTTCGGGCAATTATCCCACCAACCTCCCGGACATTCTCAAGATTAAACCCTCTGGTCTGCAGCCTGCTCAGGTATAGCTCTCCTTTCGTCTTGGCTAACCTTCAGATGCAAATTTATGAAGAGTTTGTCCATCTCACTATTGATGTGCCAGACACACCCATGGGCCAAGGTAAGCATGATATATTGTACACTTGACTAAGGAGCATGTGTAGGTAGAGATGGATCAGATTTCGATAACGCCCATCCCAAAGTGGTGCGCGATGTCTTTGATGTAAGCTTCACTTTAGCCTGGCTGACATTTAGCAACTGGCAAATGACCTTGATCGTCAGATATCCGCTCTGCCCGATCAGAATGGTCCAATCACTAACGAGCTGACGGCGGCGTATACTGAACTCGCTCAGTTAGTGTCTCGCTGTGGCCCACGTGAAGAATATCTGCTGTATTTCGCCCAGAAATACGTGTATCGCGTCTACTGTAGCCACTCGCATGCATCCCAGCGGATCTACACATTGCTCTTGACCCAGCTGTTCGAGCTGTCCTCCCATGTAGGCGCCGAGGTCAAGAAGTGGCTGATCTATGCTGAGGACGATGTAAGCATTCGTTTGAACTTTGCTGACAATGTAGCGCAAACTCGATGCAGGCGTGACCAAGTCGCTTTTGATAGGTGGCATCATCTTGCTCGACGAACTCGATCCTCAGCTTGCCAAGCAGATCGACCAAGGAAAGGTTCGTGTAGGGGAGTTTGTGCTTGCTCTTTTGCGCCACTGTCTGATGGAGGAGCCGACTGTGGGTGTTCTGGAAAACTACAGCCATATGATCTCCGCATACAGCAAGATGGCTCGCCGCAACAAGACGCTTGAGCAGTTCCACGCCTTTATCGAGGAGATCAAGGAAATGCAAGATAGCCGTGCCCAGGAGAATGAGCTCAAGGCCAACTGCAGCTTTTACCAGTCGGACTGGCTTCGCATTTACCAGTTGCCATCTACTGGCGAGAAAGATCACTTCGACTTTGTTTTCAAGCTGACGAATCTTGGCATCTTACAGGACGAACAGAAGCTGTCCATGTTCATGAGAACGTGCATCGTGAGTGCAATGGATCAGTTCAACAAGCAGTTGATCGATAACTCGTCTCCGGCACAGAGTCCTTACATCTCGATCGATGCCCTTGCCAAGATGATCGTGGTGATGATTCGCTACATTCAGGACCAGACAGATGACTATCACAATACGACGAAGGTCAACCTCTTCACCAACATCTTGACGGTGATTGCACTCATGTTGCTCAACGAACACCATACACTGGAGCAGAAGTTCAACCCCAAGCCATATTTCCGTCTGTACGCTAGTGTCATTTACCACCTGCACACCAATCAGACCCATCTTAAACTTATCGAAAGCAATCTGCTGATCCCCCTGAACAACTCGCTGAGCAACTTGCAGCCCGACTTCGTGCCTGGCTTCGCCTTTGCTTGGGTTGCGTTGATCTCGCATCGTCTATTTCTACCTCGCATGATGGACCTTCCTGGTCGCCAGGGCTGGGATTACATGCGTGCTCAGTTTGCCAATCTGTTTAAGTTTCTGGGCACGATACTCACTCCTCCTATCTCGTTGGTGGGTTGGGAGTTTTACCAAGGGGTCCACCGCCTCGTTGCCGTCATGGTTCATGATTACCCCGAGTTTATCGTTGCTTATCATTTCGGGCTTATGGCCGAGTTACCCCTCGCATGCGCTCAAGTCCGCAACATGATTTCATCTGCCATTCCCCGCCAACTTAAATGCCCAGCCCCTGCTGCTGCCTTTTACGCTGGAAAGGTCAAGCCTGACTTTTTGTTGGCGCCGCCTATGCCTTCCAACTTCACTGACCCTCTAGAACACAAGGGGTTGGTTGATGGCGTCGATCAATACTTTGCTCGCAGGGATTATAACTTCTTGCTTGAGCTGAAAACCAAGCTGTTTAAGGACGACGACCCTGAAGAGTACGATGCCCATGTCATCAACTGTCTTACGTTATACATTGCTGTTGTTGATCTCGAGGCCAACCCCGACCCTAGCATCAAGAATCGCAATACCGCTCTTGACATTTATCATCAGCTATTGATTGGATTGGAAGTTGACGGTAAACAAGTCCACAGAGCTTAACTAACCTATCTCTAGGCCGACACATCTTCCTAAATTCGCTCTTCAACCACTTGCGTTATCCCAACCTTCACACTTGCTATTTCACCAACGTCATCCTACATCTCTTTAGTGAAACTAGCAACGTATTCCTCAAGGAGCAGATTGCCAGGTAAACATGATTAGCTTTCTCTCTTACATCTCAGGGTCCTTGTTGATCGTGCACTCGTCTCTCTCCCTGTACCATGGGGCATCTGGTGTCTGCTGATTGAGCTTTATGAGAACCCCAAGTATGGATTCCTTTCTCAAGAGTTTATCCAGGCTGCCCCTGAATTGCTAGAGCACATCGAACGTCGCGTCAGTTCCATCAAAAGCTCCTCTCACCCCAGCTTCCCCGAGTCTTCCTCGGCCTCAGCTATTGCTGCTCAGAACTGAGGGTTCCCACTGTACGTATTTATCAGCTCTGAGGGTCCCAAAAATGATGTCTTACATCACATTCACCCCTCTCTTTTGTCGGAGATCCCGAGTTAACCTTGTCTGTTCTGCCTAATAAACTTTTTGCATATAATTTCAAGATTTCCCTCTAAACTTTTCAATTCAGATTAATGACTTTTCACTGGCTGCTATCTACAACTATTAAACATTTACATCAAAAATCAAAAAGCTTTTTCTTCTAGAACCAATATATGTAATTTTCCTAAAAACTTCCAAAGTATCTTATAGCCCATCTTTAGCCAAACTTTAATTCTGTAAATTCAGAACCTGAACGTAAAAATGCGGGATTGTCAAATCCTTGGTCCAAATTTTGAATCACTTTTGCGGGATAGCCTTTTTTAATTAAATTGAATTCTTTGTATTTTTTATTTGGATTTTTAAAAATGCGGGAACTCAGGGACACTTTGCAAAGTTCAAGTCAAACTGCATATTTCCAATGGACGAAATGAATTAACTAGAATCAGATTTGAAGTGTTCAAATCCATCAACCATTTTCATTAAGTTTACTATGTTTTTTGGAATTGCAGGATTGTCAAATCCAAGAACCAAATTTCAAATCACTTTTGAATGCCACTAGTAAACTCAGATATTAATTGCAGGAACTGGAATCCAAATTGAATGTACAGTAAGAAACTAGGACAAATCAACCCAAATTAAGAAGCTCTACTCTGGATAAAATCAAATGAAAATGTAAGGTCTTGCCCATAATGGTGCAAGGTTATAAACTAGGGCGTGCAAGGCATTAGGATTCAAATTTAAAAGATATAGAAACATAGGAACTGTCTGTAAGATAATCTTACAGAACCCTGCTAAAAACCTATATTGTGTTACAAAAGGAGTGATTGAGTGTAAAAACCCTAAGCAAATAAGATAAAACAAAGTATTTAATAGTGAATGATTTGTAACTAAGGGAATGTCAATATTAGGATATTCTCCATCCACAAATTGGTACATATAACTATTGAGCACTTCTTTAAGGGAAAACAATGGATACAACAAGCCTAAGGCTTGTTGTCTTACTAGTTCCATCTATTTTAAAAGAAAGAAAAACTAAACTTTGAAATGAAACTAATAAAAATGTATAAATTATTAAAAATTAAGATCTCAAGTTAAAATTTGAAAAGATTGAAGGGGAAGAAATCACTTAGAATTTTGGCTTAAAGCCTACTCTTCAAAAGCTCTTTATTTATAGCAAGAAATCCTTTTCTGTTGACCATGATCACCAGGGAGGAAGCAGCCAAGAAGAGGAGCAACTGGGGAAGTTTGGAGAACCAGGGCAAGAAAAAGGAAAAAAAAGACCAGTTCAAAGTTGATAGGCAGAATGAGGCTGGGGAGAGCGGCAACAACTTGAAAAAGGAGTTTTGAAAAGGTAAGCAAAAATTAGAATAAATCTAACTTAAATTAAAAAATATAAGCTATTGAATAGCTGGGAAGACAGCGGGTGACAAAAACACAACTTGAACACAAATCACAAGGAAACAAAGGTAAGTACTTTAAAATACTAAATTATTAACAATTTAACCTAAATTTCAGATATTAATAAATAACCCAAAACATAAGTAAAACTGAAAAATAAATTAATTATCTCAAGAAGCCTGCCCTTTGGGGCAGGGCATGACATTACCCCCTCCAGATTCAAGCTCAGGATGTGCTTGGATATAAGAGTTGATGGCCTCGGGACAGTTCTCAAGATTTGACAATGGCTCCCAAAAACTCTCCTCAACGGAATATCCCTTCCAAAGAACCAAGTATTGGAGTTTAACATAGTGGTAGTGATGTTTGATAATACAATTGACCTCATATTCAGGGGTCCCTTGGACCATGTGAGGGGGCGGTGCTTTGTTGTTCTGATGAGAAGGAAGAGGAGAAGTCTGGAGTTTGAGGAGAGACATGTGGAAGACGTCATGAATGCAATACCCTAAAGGAAGCCAGATACAATATGCAACCTTCCCAACCCTTTCTGTTACGGGAAAAGGCCCTATGAACCGTGGACCAAGTTTCCGGGAAGGCCATTTGATAGGAAGATTCTTTGTATTTAGATATACAAGATTGTTGACCTGAATGCCCTTTCCCTCCTGACAATGCCGTTTGGCATAGACCTTGTAAACCTCAATAGCCTGAGAGAGATTCTCCTTTAAGGAATTCTGGATGAGTTGTAGCTGTACAAGAAACTCTTTAGCTAACGGGGAACAAACTGAGGAGGCAACAGAAGGAACAAAGGCAGAAGTGTAGCCTAAATTTGCCATGAACGGAGTCATCTTGGTAGAAGAATGGGGAGTAGCATTGTAGGAATACTGGGCCAAAGGTAAATGAGAAGCCCAATTGTCTTGTTGTTTGTTAGAAAAACAGCAAAGGAAACATTCTAGTGTCTGATTGTTACGTTTGGTCTGCCCATCAGACTGGGGATGATAAGAGGTGCTAAGGGAAAGGTGAACACCTAGCTGAGTCATAAACTTCTTCCAAAACAGGGAAAGGAATTGTGGTCCCTGGTCAGAGACAATGTCTCTTGGAGTACCGTGGTGGATGAAGACGTTCTTGACAAAGAGGGAAGCAGTCTGCTTTGCAGTGATGTTAGAATTGCAGGGAGCAAAAATAGTCTGCTTTGAGAATCTATCTACAATGACCAGTATGGCGTCAAAACCTTTGGACTGAGAAAGCTGGACAATATAATCCAAAGAGACAGACTGCTAAGGACCTTCAGGGACTGGAAGGGGACATAGAAGACCCACCGGTTTCTGGGTGGAGTGTTTGCTTCTCTGGCAAACTAGACAACTGCTGACGTATGATTTGACAAAGGTGGACATCTTTGGCCACCAGAAGTGATTGCGGAGTTTAGAGAGCGTTTTCTTGTATCCAGAGTGGCCTGCAGCAAGGGAGTCATGGAACGTGATAGTTAGAACCTGTTGAAGATCTGGAGAAGGAACTACCAAAAGGTTGTTGAAGTATAACACACCATCCATCAGGGAGAATGAAGGGTTTGTGACTGTCTTATTGTTTGTAAGAGCATCAATGATCTGAGACAAGATCTTATTGGAAAGCTGAGATTTGTGGATTTGCTTCAGTATATTGGGGGTTGTAGTACTGATAACATTAAGTTTCAGAAAGCTCTCAGGTGGAAGAATCATCTTGGTGTTAAGGAGTTTGTAGTCTTTGTCAACATCGGATAATGAAGGGTGGCAACTAAGAGCGTCAGGTAGGGTATTAATTACACCCTTTTTGTACACAAGTTTGAAGCAGAAATTTGACAGCTCCAGTACCCATCTAGCATGTCTTTAGGAAATGCAGTGTGACTCGGTGAAGTAAAGCAAGTTCTTATGGTTGGTGTAAATGAAAAAAGGCTCCTCAAGTCCCTCAAGGTAGTAACACCAGTGCTTGAGTGTTTTGATGATGGCAAGAAGTTCCTTGTTGTGTACAGGGTAGTTTTGTTCAGCTGGAAGGTGTTTTTGAGAGAAGTATGCAACAGGGTGTTGCATCCCATCCCCCCAAGCTGAAGGAGAACACTGCCAACGGCATAGTTGCTGGCATCAGTCTCAACTGAGAAGGGTTTAGAAGGATCAGGCATCAGAAGGACAGGTGTGGAGACAAAGACAGCCTCTGTAGCATCAGATGCAAGCTGGGCCTCAGGTATCCAGACAAAAGGAACGAAAGGAGAAGTGAGGGTAGTGAGTGGCAAAACTAGGGAAGAAAAATTTTCCACAAACTTACGGCAATAGTTTTCTAATCCAAGGAAGCCACAAAGTTGTGAGCGGGTCTTGGGAACAGGCCAGCTTTGAATAGCATCCACCTTGCTAGGGGAGACAGCAAAACCGTTTTGAGTGACAACGTAGCCAAGGAAGTCAACCTCGGTGCAAAAGAATGAGCACTTAGAAGATTTTGCAAACAGGTTGTAGTCTCAAAGTCTCTGGAGTACTTGGCGGATGTGGGTGACATGGCTGTCAATGAAAGAGGAGTATACGAGGATATCATCAAGGTAGATGACAACAAACTTGTTAAGGAAGGGCAGAAGTGCCTCATTCATTAAGGCCTGGAAAGTTGACGGAGAGTTACATAATCCAAAAGGCATTACATTGTACTCATATAACCCAAACAGGGTACGGAAAGCGGTCTTCCATTTGTAGCCAGGAGAGATTCTGATCTGATTGAAGGCACTTCAGAGATTAATCTTGGTGTATATGGAACTACCAACAAGGCAATCTGTCAGAGCCTCAGAAGAAGGAATGGGGCATCTATCCTTGATTGTGATCTTGTTGAGAGCTCTATAGTCTACGCAAGGTTGCTTGGAGCCATCGGATTTACTGACAAAGAAGATGGGGGAAGAACATGGGGAGGTTGATCGAGAGATGAAACCCTTGGAGAGCTCATTGTTGATGTAATTCTTTAGTAGAGTGTTATTAGAGTCAGAGAGATGAATAAGCCTTCCCCAGGGAGGAGTGGTGCCTGGCTTAAGGTTAATCTGAATATTGTAGGGCCTATGAGGAGGTAGAAGGTTACATTTCTCTCACTAAAGCAATCCTTGAAGTCAGAATAACAATAAGGTAATCCATCTTTGTCCTTGGAGGAAAGAGTATCTGGGATGGTACTAGAGATAGCAGTCAGGTTTGTTTTGGGAGGGGTCAAGCAAAGGGTGCCAGGTACTAGGGATAACAATTTGACAACGTCATTGCATGTAAATGATATCTTGTTATTTGGGTGATCAAAGTTAAGTAGAGACTCTTTTAGCCAAGGGAATCCAAGGATGAACGGAAAGGATAAGTTGGGGAAGAGTTACACGTGACACAGAATGGAGAGCCTTCCAAGTCAATGGTGACAGGTTGGATGATAGGTGTGGCGCCAATGAGAGTACTGTTTCCCACCTTAACATCAAGAGATCCAAAAGCGGGGAGTCCAAGTAGTTTAGCGAGTTTCTCCTCAATAAAGTTGGCATCAGCGCCAGTGTCAAGAAGAGCGAGCACCTTGATCTTTCCCAAGGGTCCATGAATGGTCACTAGAATAGTAGGTGACTTGGAAGTGTTGTTGAGGGACAGCAAAGCAAGGGAGGAGGTCTTGTTGGCAAAAGGGGAACATTTGGAGAGAGGACAGGCTGGTAGAAGATGATCCTTTGATCCACAGTAAGAGCAGAGGTTGTTGTTTCTTCTTCTAAGAACTTCCTCAGCAGTAAGGCAAAAACCTCCCCCAGACTTTGGATCGGTGCCAGGTGGAGGGGTTGGAGAGAGTGAGGCCTTGTCTGGGATAAACAACCGGGCTGTAGGAGATAGGTTAGAAGGAGAGTGTGTTTTTGAAGAAAGATATTTCCTATTCCACTTAACCGCTTCTCTGATAAGAGGTTCTAGTTCTTCAGGGAGGTTGTGATGGACCAAAAATTCCTGGAGCAATCTGCTGAGGCTTATCTTGTAGAAACTGCAAGCCTCAGCGTCAGAGGCTTGTAGTCTTGACTGAAGAGAGCAAAACTTCCAGTTGTATTTGCCAAGTGGAAGAGAACCTTGTGTGAGACCTGCAAACCAGGACACAGAGGGAGTGGATGACTCCTTGTCTTCTCCAGAGAAAGATAGGAGTGAACTGACAAAGAGGTCATAATTATGAAGGATGCCTGGGTTGCGTATCAAATGGGAGCTAAACCAATCTCTGTAGTGACCAGTGAGCTTCTCGGCAAGGTAGAGAGCCTTCTGGGAGTCAGTGGAGAACTCAGACTCATAAGCAGTAAAGTGGGCCTGTGCGTAAGCTAGAGTGTTAAAAATACTAGAGGGTGGTGAACTATGAGCTAAGGTATTGAGAACTACTGTTTGGTTGGTGTAAGTAGTGGGGGTATGATCCTCCTTATTACAAAAAACCTTATCATATAACCAACCAAGTAAGAAAACTACTAAAGATAACAAAGTTACAATAATTATAGAGAGAAACAAGACTAAAAAAATAATAGAAGAGATGGAAAAAGTGTTGCCTGGGTCAATCCCATGGGAAGCCAAAATAATGTAAGGTCTTGCCCATAATGGTGCAAGGTTATAAACTAGGGTGTGCAAGGCATTAGGATTCAAATTTAAAAGATATAGAAACGTAGGAACTGTCTGTAAGATAATCTTACAGAACCCTGCTAAAAACCTATATTGTGTTACAAAAGGAGTGATTGAGTGTAAAAACCCTAAGCAAATAAGATAAAACAAAGTATTTAATAGTGAACAATTTGTAACTAAGGGAATGTCAATATTAGGATATTCTCCATCCACAAATTGGTACATATAACTATTGAACACTTCTTTAAGGGAAAACAATGGATACAACAAGCCTAAGGCTTGTTGTCTTACTAGTTCCATCTATTTTAAAAGAAAGAAAAACTAAACTTTGAAATGAAACTAATAAAAATGTATAAATTATTAAAAATTAAGATCTCAAGTTAAAATTTGAAAAGATTGAAGGGGAAGAAATCACTTAGAATTTTGGCTTAAAGCCTACTCTTCAAAAGCTCTTTATTTATAGCAAGAAATCCTTTTCTGTTGACCATGATCACCAGGGAGGAAGCAGCCAAGAAGAGGAGCAACTGGGGAAGTTTGGAGAACCAGGGTAAGAAAAAGGAGAAAACAAAAGACCAGTTCAAAGTTGATAGGCAGAATGAGGCTGGGGAGAGCGGCAACAACTTGAAAAAGGAGTTTTGAAAAGGTAAGCAAAAATTAGAATAAATCTAACTTAAATTAAAAGATATAAGCTATTGAATAGCTGGGAAGACAGCGGGTGACAAAAACGCAACTTGAATGCAAATTGCAAGGAAACAAAGGTAAGTACTTTAAAATACTAAATTATTAACAATTTAACCTAAATTTTGGATATTAATAAATAACCCAAAACATAAGTAAAACTGAAAAATAAATAAATTATCTCAAGAAGCCTGCCCTTTGGGGCAGGGCATGACAGAAAAATCCAATCTCAACAACCATGTTTAGACATGAAATTAAGTGAAATGTGAAATTGTCTAAACTGGAAATGATGTAATATTCTGCACTCTAAATCACTAATATAGCAACCTCAAAACCATATAATGATATATGAGCTACCCTCCTGATGACGCAGAAATTTTTTAAAAGTTTTGTGGCCCCGCGTAGCCAGGTGCCATAAAACTTCTTTTCAAGGAAGAAAGGAGGGGGAAGATAAACCATCAGTTTACTACACTATGTATTCATGTATTGCTATTAAGGATGCTTGATTACAGTATATTTTAAAAAATGCTAATATTAAAATAGAATTATATATTAAAATCTATCTTATCACATTGTCTTTTCCTTGATGTGTTGATAGTTTATTTGCTGTTGATAATGCACTTGTTTTTAACTGGAGGTAAATCTATCCAATTAAAAACAAGCACATTATCAACAGCAAATAAACTATCAACACATCAAGGAAAAGACAATGTTATAGGATAGATTTTAATATATAATTCTATTTTAATATTAGCATTTTTAAAATATACTGTAATCAAGTATCTAAATTTTAGCCGCCCTAAAATAGAATAGGGTGATTTTTGAGAATGCCTATGATTCCTAAAAGAATTAGCACAAATCCACTCTAGATCCTTTAGCATCCTTTTTGAGACACTCATAAATTATATTTATTTTGAATTTACCTCATTTTTGATTTGAAATTTGGTTCTTGGATTTGACAATCCTGCAATTTTAGATTCATTAAGTTTTAAATGATGTCTATGCTTTGTTTGACATACAGGAAATCTCAAATTGTACATTAGAATCCCACATTTCTGATTCATATATCCCACATTTGTTTGCTGTGTTTTGTCTTTTGTTAGTTGAGTTACCTGCTCAAGGGATTTAAAATTTGCCAATTTAAATAAATCAAAAAAGTCAAATTAAATGGTTGATGTTATTAAATATTTTAATTTTCACTCAGCTGAGTTGCCTGCAAAAGTGATTTAAAATTTGGACCAAGGTTTGAAAATCCCACATTTTTACGTTTAGGTTCTGAATTTACAGTATTAATAAACTTCCAGCAAATTTATAGAGTTATATAGTTTACTATATAAAAAATATAGGCTAACAAATAAAAAGCTCTTAAAATAGTTTACTTTATAAAAATTAAACACACAATAAATATAACCCAGATACTTATTTTTAAGTAAAAAATACAGCTATTATTTTGAATAATATAAATATATATTATTTATTTATAAACAAAATTCAAATTAAGAACATATTGTAATATATATAAATTTGAAAGAGCCAAGTTCTAAAACTCTTATGCTTCAGGAGACCACCCTTGGGTGGCCAGCCTATCATTTTCTGGGATTGGGCGGGCTACAGACCGGGAGAGCAAAGTCAATCATAGGATTGGTGCTAACTTAAATAGGTACAGTAGTTTTAGAAGCTATGGCGACAACCAAAAATGCCTCAGATTTCAATGAAATGGTTTCAGATTTAAAAAAAATACAACTATCAGGTTAAAATATACACTCTGTTAACAGGGTTTTGTGGTGTTAATGGGCAAAATGGGTCAACACAGCAAAGAAGTGCTCACGCGCAAAGCAAAACCATTCAAAATATAATCCGGAATACATGGATTCACAAACAAAATGGTGTGAGTTGACTTTTGGTGTACATATGTTTACTATGTGAATTGGTGACAAAATACGCCCAAGCGTGGTGTGTCAAAACTCAATCCAAAAACAAAACACAATAGCAACTCACTATGTAAACAAAATCACTCACACAATGTGTGCAATGTATTGTAATCATGAATGATACCAAGGTATCTAAAATAAGACACAAGATCTGAAACATAAATTTTAAAAATATTGTGTTGGGTGCTTAATTTGGCATAAAATCTGTGAAAATGGGTGAAAAGTATGTTGGGTGTTCTAAAATGGGCGTTGTAAAACCAGAAACAACTAATTAAGAAATAAAAAATCTATAATTGGGATATTGGGTGGGAAAATAATAATAATTGAATATCCATAAACAGATAAAAGCAAAAACTAAAATTAGAGAGTAACTTAATTAAGTTTTATTTAAAATTTATTAAATTATAAAAATGGAAGGAACACAACAACAGAGTACCATTGTACCCGCTGTGCGCCACGGTTGTGGTTGCTCCCGTGGGTCAAAGAACAGAGTTAGTGCAACACAAATGCCTACTCAGGAAGGAGATGGGAGAGGAGAGTTTGATAGTGGTGCTGCACTGATACAGCTGGTTTGAGGAGCACAAGCTGCTAGGGTGCAGAGCATCAACCCCTGGGTCCCCAAGCTGACCCAGAAGCCCACCAAGGTTACTACAGCAAAAACGGTTAGAAACAAGGAGGTAGAACTTACTTTGTATGTGTTTGACGTTGTGTACCGGCAAGAGTTGGTCCTGTCAGTCATGCTGGAGAAGGTAAAGCCTGTACTTGACACTAGCTATGAGCCCTACGTCAGTGATGGCAACCAGGAAGAGGACAATAAAGCTGATTTCTACATAACTGATGAGGGACAGTTAGTGCTCAAAAAGGTTGCAGCCTTCTACACCAAGGTACCAATGCCCTGTGTTGTGCCCAATGCCAATGAGTCAATCCCCACTGCTAAAAAGCCCGCCCAGAAGCGCATCCCTGACATCAAATGCATCATCCTGCTTAAGCTAATGTGTGAATCTGGTGACTGCAAGGCAGCCGCGGCCCTTGTTGGGGGTGGATCCCAAATATGCCTCAAAGACCTTCAACAAGTTCATTGATACTGGCTGAGTCCTTGCCGCAGAGAAATCCTTGCACATTTCTACCATGCTCACCAAGGAGCATAAATGGGTAATCTGCCAGTGGATAACCCGGGACTGCCATCTTGAACTGGCAAATATACAGGCCATGATCAAATCTACTTTTGGGGTTGAGGCCTCAATTTCCTTTTACTACCATCTGCTCAAGGAAATGCACTTTTCCTGAAAAAAGCTCGGGATATCCCCCTACAATTGGAATAGTCCAGCCAACATTGACGTCTGGAAAAACTACACAGAGGCATACACTGCCCTTGAAGCCAAGGGGACAGCCAAATTTTACTATATTGACAAATCAGCATTTGCCTTGTCAATGCACAATGGGTATGGGTATGGGTATGTCCCCAAAGGCTCAAATGACAGGATTGCTTGGCGTGCTGCAGTCTGCGCCACAGTCTATTTGATGATGGCTCTCCTTGGTCCAAAGGGGGTCAAGCTGTAGCAAATGATATTGGGATCTCACAATAGCCAGACCTTCCTATCATTTCTCCAATTGGTCCAGGAGCACCTGAGGCGCACGAGCCCAGGCTTCACCAACGTAATTGTGCTGGACAACATTGGTCTCCATAAGGTGGCTGATATTCTCAAGGAATTCCCGATGATTGACACTAGAATTGCAGTAGCCCCCAGCAATTAGCCACAGCAAATTTGCGCCTTCTCTTTCTTCTTGCCTATTCACCTTTCCTAAATCCCATCAAGGAAGTCTTTGGGTGGCTCAAGTGAG
This sequence comes from Entomophthora muscae, assembly GCA_014839935.2. Classification (NCBI taxonomy): domain Eukaryota; kingdom Fungi; phylum Entomophthoromycota; class Entomophthoromycetes; order Entomophthorales; family Entomophthoraceae; genus Entomophthora; species Entomophthora muscae. The sequence goes on along the minus strand of QTSX02000925.1, from coordinate 48,212 downwards.
TTGTCAAGCAAGGAACCCCAACTGGGACTGAGGACCTGTTTGATTTGCTCCAGACCAGGATCCACACCTCCTGGCTGAGACTGTGGCCAAATTCTATGGCCACGCTGATTTGTTCATCCCCGTGTGCCTAGCCAAACAGCCAATCAATTAAAGGCTTAATTTGTCCAACTTTTTTATATTCTCTAATCTACTATTTAAGATTTATTAATTAATTTTTTTATTTAGAAGCTTCTAAGCCCACAATCACATTCGGCAAGACCATCAATGGGTAAGTAATTTATTTGTTTTATTTCTTATTTTTTTATTATGCCATCTGAGGTTATCCCATACATTGATACTGGATTATGCAAATATATTTATATCACTTTTGTCAAATAAATATAAAAATCAAATTAAAAAACAAATGTAAAATGTAAAAATTAGAATTTATTTTATTAATGTATAATTTTATGCTTTTATGAAAACTGTTTCCGCAATATATTTTTCAAATCTCATTTGCTAAAATAAGACTTAAAAAATAATTCATAATAAAAATAATCTAGAGTATAAAGATGTTTATTGATATAGAGAAAAAATTAAGAGCACCTATAATGGGTTCAGCGGTATGTACCCACCCCGCAATGGAGGTGGCACACAACCTCCACCGCCACACCATGGACTGTGGATACACCCTTATTGAAGTATTCTTGCCTGCTGGTAAAAGGGAGGATGGTGAGGTGGGAAAGGAGGAGCAGCAGCTTTTCTGGCGGGGCTGCAAACCCAAAGATGCCAGCCAGGACCAGAGCGTCCTGGATAACGTGGTCCACCAAGTTGTATCTGGGGGAGAATCTTCTTCCCATCCAGGGAGAGCCTGGCCTTGTCAGTCCCAAGAAGGACTCTGTCCAGGTTCTTTACAGATGCGTCCATCCCAAAGTAGAAGATAAATCCCAGGTAAACAACAAGGTGAAGCCTTTGCCCAGCAAAGGCTTCAGTGAACTTGAAAAGTTTTCTGTATACTATGATGATATTCTTTTCATGCTTTGTCTTTGCAAAGGTCAGCTCCATTGCTTGCGGGACCCCCATCTTGTTGGTACTCCAGGCCAGCCTGAAGTCTGCCAGGAGAATTTTGTCTTCTTTATGGCTGTTGCGTCTGCAACAGCCAGTTTTGACACTGTGTGCCCAAAGTTGTCCAAGAGGTAAGAGATGGTATGCTCTACCAGGAAGCAGAAGCAAGCAGCTGCATGGGCCTGGCCCATCACCGGTACATTCTTGAATGGGAGCGTCTCCAGGACGTCCCAAACAAGATCAACGGAGTTTATACAGTAAACTTCACTGAGAACCACTGGGTCCAGGCAGACCAGTTGGGCATCCTTGTAGGCAGTAACTGCCCACTTGGATGCCCCCTTGGCATGTGTCAGCCCAGCTAGCGTGTCCCTTGTCATTGGAAAGGTACCATAGATCCTGTTTTCAAGCTCTCACAAGACAGGGGGGACAGATAGTGCTGTTTGGCCATGTGAGTGGCATAATTTGAATAGAAGGTGGGGGGGGACAAAAGGAACCAGGACTTGGCAGAGTTCACCGTCAATGTTTTCTAACAAAAAAAGGTAAGCATTTTGAAATTTTTATTAATTATAATTTTTTATGTACCTTCACAGGTTTCCTACTTGCCTGCGGCTTTGGCAGGATTCACCATTCTTGGCGCAAGCAGTTATGCAGGCAATTATTTATCCTCTGTCCTTGCCTGCTTGGTAGGTTTTAGGTGGGCATACATTTCAGGGTCATCTGTCCAGACAGACAGTGCAGAGAGGGCAAAGGACTTGAATTGAAAGCCCTCAACCACCGTTTTTTGAATGTTGAGCAGGCGCTCAATGGTCTTCTCTGATGTGTCAGGCATTTTGGTCATTAATGCCTTGGATGCCATCCTGTCAAGTTTCTTGTCTTTGAGGACAGCAGCCTTACCTTTGCTTTGACCTTGCAGTCAATTTCTTTGATCTCTGCAATTGCAGAGTCAAGGTCTTTGAGTAGTTTCTCCAATTCTCTCATTGATTTTTTACTAACATTTCCATATGTTTTTATAGCTTTCACCCCAATAAAATCTGGATTATTCTGATACTATTGCCTCTTTGTTTATACCTGCTTGTTTTCCCATTTGCTACACTATCCCATCTTTTTACCCATTGTGTATATGTTTTACACTCATCTTGATATATGTTGTTTGCTTTGTGTTGGCATTGCTTCCATAATCACCATATTATTTTTAACACTTTGCACAGCCCCCTGTGAAAATATTAACAACAATTTGGTAATTAACTAAATTTGAATTAGAAAATTATAGGTTAATTGTATTTAGATAAAGTTGTTACTGATCTGAATTCAAACCCTTAATGATAAACTTTAAGCCAATCAGAAACTGAGTGATAAAGTGATTGTTGTGACATGAAGTGTCACCCAATAACTCTTTGATGCATGTGCGCTAATTAATATGATTGGCTTGTTTTTTTTCTATTGAGCGACATTGCCGCTGTAGCTAGTTGTTAGCAACTAGTGCTAACCCAGCAGCTGATTGAGCACTAGTCCACCAACAACTTGCCACAGCAGCAATGATGCACAATGGCAAAATAACCAGCCAATCAGATTAGTTAGCGCACATGCATCAAAAAATTATTGAATGTCCCTTTATGTCACAACAATCACTTTATCACTTGGCTCCTGATTGGCTTAAAGTTTATCATTAAGGTTTTGAATTTGGATCAGTAACAACTTTATTTAAAAACAGTTAACCTATAATTTTCTAATTCAAATTTAGCTGATCACCAAATTGTTGTTAATATTTTCACAAGGGGCTGTGTTTGGGTACTAAAAATAACTGTGTTCTGGATCTAGATACACAACATAGTACATATATGATTTTATAGAAATAAGCTGAACATAAGGAATAAAACCAATTATAAACAAAGAGAACATGAACAATTGAAATTCAAAATAAAGATAATATAAACAGAAAATGTCTGGCAACAGGGGGTTTATTGGGGCAGGGAAGAGTGATGCCTAGTAGGCAGAATGGCGTGGGAAGGAAGACATAGAGGCAGTGCTGGCCTGGGGGGTCTGGGATTGGGTGGGTGGGGCTGGAAGATGGGGGGTAGGGGTGGCAGGGGTAGGGGTAGGAGGATTGTGTGTGATGGCTGCCATATAATGCTTGTTATACTCCTTGTACGTCATTGGCTGAATGGGTTGATAGGTGGCTGTGGCACAGGGTGGGAGGCGCTTATCCTTACGTGATTGGTTGCCCATGTTCACATGGAAAACCATTTGCACAAATAAGTCAGCCACTATTTGGCAACCAAAAAGAGAATTGTGGTCAAGGACCCCAAGATAGAGGTTGTTGAAAGCCTGAGGGTAGCGCTCCTGGAGTGTATCTCTAATATTAAAGAACACAACATCAGCCAGATAGATGTCAGCGTGACCAGATGGGTACACAGAGGCCTGGTGCCCGCGTTCCTGGATGGCCTCAAGAGCAGTGGAGCCATCCTCCATCTGGTGGCTCAAGAAAACCCGGTGTTTGGAATTTGAGCCATCCCAGGAGTTGAGTAATCCACCAAAGATGTGACTGTACTTTTAGCCATTGGTGAAATCTGGGTTTGTCTGATAGTAGACAAAACCATTGTCTGAAATAGCCAGAAACGCACCAATGAATGTCCCCTTCTTGACCTTCTTCCTTCTTTTTTGGGTGGCAGCTCTTCATTGGGCGCCAAAATTGTCAAAAGCTATTGATAGCTTATAATAGGAGACAAAAATGACGTCATCTGATAGCTTTGTCAAGCATTGGACCAGGGTTGATTCAATGCCAAGATCATACAGGGAATCCTCAGCACCATCCCATTAGTCGCCGGCAAAATTGGTAAGAACCCATATTGAAGCCACCTTCCCATACATCCAGAGCTGCACCATGCGCTCAGATACCCAAATGCCATGGTGCGCAAGTTGCTTACAGACCTGGGTCAAGGGAAGCTTGGGGTCCTTCTGGAGAAGGTCAAGCATGATTGGGTATGCCTCATTGATTTGGGACTTGGGGGCCTTCTTGGGCTTCTTGGTTGTCTCAACCAGGTTCCCCCTGTTCATCAGGTTGTTGAATTCCTGCATGACGGTAGCCCAGGTGAATTGTAATTGGCTTGCTATCTGATCCCAGGACAGACCCTGCAGGGTCAGTGCCACAATTTACTGAAGAATTTGGGCAGTGATGATTTGTTGCTTGGGCCGCTGGGCCGCGGGAGCTGAAGCCTGATTGGCTGAGGGGGGCAGGTTGGGTGGTGGCAGGAAGTTGTTATGGATTAAAGTTGCCATCCTGATTGGTTGGTTGGCGGGCAGCTTGTGTGGGGGAGGGTACAAGAGAAGTGGCAGAGCTAGACACTAAGTGACTACTGAACAAATCAAAGTCATATGGGTCAGGGGTCAAGTACAGGTTGGCTTCCTTGTTACCTGCCTCAAAGGCTTGGGTATAAACAGGTGTCTCCACGTTCTGAGCCTTGTCTCCATTGAAGCTGGCTTGGCTGCTGGCTCTGTCAAAGATATTGCCGTCAAAAACCATTGTAAAAAACCTAGAATAAAATCACTAAAAGTAGAAGCTTAAAATTTTATGATTTATTTTTATTGTAATCACCATTTCATATTTGGAAGGTTCTCAAAACCATTATACACAAATCTGGAGCCATGAAAATGAATAAAATGCATCTGTTCCTAAATTGGATAGCTGTTGATTGGCTGTTAAACTGTTATATTTCTATTTTAGGCTGCTCACACTACACATCTTGTGTGACTTCCTTTCTTTTCATGCTTGTTGAATCTCACTTCTAGATTGCCCAAATTTTGTTTCATTTTAGTCCTTCTGTTGATGCCTCATTTGAATCCTGATTGGATTATAATATACTCTGGGATGGCATCTATCCATCTCACTTGTTGTGTCAGTTCATTTTGCTTGTGATTTAAACAACACCACTTAATGTTTGATATAATTTCATATAATGGGCTAGTAAAATTTTATTTTTGGTTTGACAGTTCATTTATTAACCAAAAACATTTAAATTAATTGAATCCTTAAACTTGCACAACTTGGATTTTGTTTAAATCTGAAACCATTTTGTTTAAATCTGAGGTATTTTTGGTTGTCGCCATAGCTTTTAAAACTACTGTATGTCATAGATTTTCCCACCCAAAACCACATGTCAGAAGCTGGGATGATAGTGTCAATAACCCCCAAAAGATTGATGTACACTATACCAAACAACTTATCAGAATTGTCTAGGAAAAAATCAGAGGCAGACACAGGCATCAGTTTGGGGGTGAGAGGTAACTCTATGACTAGTTGGTAGGCAAAGAGGAGGTTTCATTTGTCTTTAAATAGACCGGGTGTTATAGTAGAAAATCAAATGGAAGGGATAGTGCGCCCTTGCAAAAGCCAAAATCAGCAAAGAACTGCAGCCAGACCCCTGAAAGAAATTGACGACTTAAATGCTGTCACAGACAAAAAAATGGGTCAAAGCTGGGGTTGCCCAGATAGCCCTCAAAAATCTGGACCTGCCTTATTTTTCCCCAAATAATTATGACAAGAAAATTACACGTTATATGCTAGTTGGGGATGGCTGCGCTTGACTACTGGTCACCGGAATTTTTTGAATTATGACGTCATTGACTCAAATTCCAGTGCAGGGCTTCCAACTGCTGAAAATATTCTTGGCAGTCAATCAGATGCCGCAGAATCCCCTCCTGCCTTATCCTGAACTCCCTTAAGACTTCCACATTTTCCCTCTAGAAACTTGTTTCTAGATAGCTTATTTTCACTAAAAAATAAATGAAGGACTTTCCAAAAAAATGATGGCTCATCTGGGGCTGTTTGCCCCCGTCTTTGATCAATTAGCCTTTGTCATGCTCAAGGTTTTTATTGACTCCATGGGCGCAACCTCGCCTGCTCTACACATGGTGGTGTCTTCGGATTCTCCCTTTAATTTACCCTTGCAATTCATTTGCATCTCGACAATTTTTATCTCCATCTTCTGCTATACTGCCAGAGGCACCAGGATGATTAAGCCGTCCTCCCAATTCAGTTTCCTGCTATTCAAGCAACTGTCAATTTGTTTATTTTATCCTCATTGCCTCTCTTTGAACAATGCAGCTTATCAATTTACTTTAACACCGAGTTCATGGCCCATACCAGAATCCAGCTGGACTCCTGCAGGGGAGGCAGGACGGGCCTGGAAGGCCAAGTACACAATAGGCACAATCCTGGCCAGGTTATTGACTGCAGTAGCTAGGGATTGCCAATTCCCAGTATGGGGCACAACCTGGTTGGCCAGCCCCAATACTGTGATATAGACAAAATCCAACTTACTAAAGTCCTGGGCAGGAGGCACAGTTGTTAAGGGAGGAGTAGGAGGAATCTCCAGCATGGAGGGCAAAATGATCACTCTTGGTGGCCAGGAGGAGCAAATACACGAGGTTATAAAGTGTAGTGGAGTTGTAAATAAATGCAAACAGAATAGTTATAATGGTGCAAAAGTATAGAGATCTTGCAAGAAAATAAGGAATCCTGAGCATAAAGATGTTTAATTTTAAGATGTCAACAAAGAAAAGGGGATGCCAGTGTTCCTAGCTATATCCTGCTGGGAAACTGCAATTGGGCTTACTAGCAACTTTATTATTGGTTGTCAATGGATTATTCTTAAGCTGGGTTCCATTGGTGACTCCTGATTTGTCAGTTAGATGGATCCTTTCATTATTTTTGCCCTGGGGAAGCTGGCAGGGGAATTTTGGGCCATTTGGCAACCCAAGTCCCCATTTCTGGGTTTCAGATGGTGTGGGCTAATTAAAATCTTTTCCACTTGGCTTTGGGAGGGTTTTCAATTATCCCCAGGCTTGGCATTGATCAGGGTTTGATTCTACACTTAGAATTAAAGTTTCCTTTGGGTTAATCTGCATGATTGACAACATGATTTTTTGGTTGCGTGATTGCTCCATTGCAGGTGTTGACCCTATGCAACATAGGGGTTTATCTGGCCCATTCTGGGCCCTGACACCGGGCTCAGTGGTAAACCAAGGTTCCTTTCTATTATATTAAGACATCTCTCTAGTATGAGACAAGGGGTTGAGCGCTAGTATATTACTAGTGGAGCATTCTTAATATTCAGGTTTCAAAGGTTACTCTGTGAAGTGGATAAGACCAATGGGCCACCTGGAGGACAAAAATTTGTGGGCAGGGGGGCTAGAAGAATTAGAGTTAATTTGGAATATTAGTAAGATAAATTTAAGCAATAGTTGGGAAACCTAATATCCTATAATCTTTATTCAAAAAAGGCAATAAATTCTGGTACAGGGTCTAAGGGTTCATATAGTACCCCACTATCAGACTTTAATTCTAATGAACAGAATTTAGCCGGTTGAGAAGTGAGAATTGGACAGGCAGATGACCTGGGTTTTGAGACAGCAAAATGGCACTGGTGCAGGGGGTATTTAGTAACTGAATCTTTGATAAGGGTAGCACAACCCTTCTGTGCTAGAGCAATATTATTGGGGGGCCTTCTGGTACGCGCTGCTTTCAGGGGTGGGGTTCTGATTGGTTACCAGGGAAGACATAAGGCTCATCAGATCAATGATGAGAGCTTTTTTATTTTCATCAGGAAATTAATTGTGTCCTTTGATGGGCGCCATCATTGGCAGATCATTGTTGGTTCTTTCAGTCACACTAGTACTTGCAGTTCAAATCTGAATGATTTCAATCCCAAAAAACATGGGTGGCCCCCTGGTCCTCATGACTGGCAGCCTGAAGGAAGGCTTGACAAGAGTTTGAAGCCTGTTCCAAACCTTGGTTTTTTAGAGGTAAAAATATCATTCCTTAAATTGATTCTGAAAGTGAGTTAAGATTGAATGAAAGATTATTAAATCACTATATATAACCCTGAAATTTGATAATTTCTGTGTGGATTGACAGTCCAGACAAGTCTGAAATGCTCTCATGAGAGTCAAACCTTCACTACACTATCAAGTAGAAGCAAGACTATAAGCTGATGTGCTTGCTAGAATAAAGATATAGGCAATCAAGGCAAAATGTAGATTAGGCCCAAATATGAGCTCTCAATCCTGGACAAAAAGAGCAACATATCTAACCCAGAGCTCAAGGACCTATGTTGAAGTAGATAGGACCAACTTTAAAAAAAACTTACCCAGCCAACCTATCAGTTCTTCAAACCTAATTAAGATAAGCCAAAATAGACCTTGTCACTTTCCTAGCCAGACATCTGAGAGCTTAGTTTTCAAAAATGCTACTAAACTATAACAAAAAGACTGAAGGTGCCATGAAAGGGGCCACAAGTGTGAGAATTGGAGGTTGGTATAAAGAACAAACTCAAGCTCTCAACCACAAAAAATTGCAGTTTTAGCAACAAACAAAAAGTTGTTGCCAAAAATTCCTGGGGGCCAAAAAGGGAAAGGAATTTATTGAATACCAAAAGCAACAGAAAAAACAAATGACCAACTTAGACTAACAAGTTTTGAACTTAAATAGAGTAGAGAATGATGAAGCAAGGTCTTTTACAGCTCTTGCATTCATTTAAGAGAGGGATGAAATTGGGGTGAGAGATCAAATGTTAGTAAACTAATCAACAAATGATATGGGCAAATATGAGTGCATTTCTTGAGGCAGGAAAATCTGGACAAATTCAAAATGGATAAAATCAAAGAAAAACTGACCCAACTAAAAATTGAGAAACCTGCTTTGGACGCAATTACCACTGCTCCTGGCCACTCTTGCACATGATATTTAACCAGGGGTGACTCTTGGGTGGGTTAGGTGGGGCATCTTTGAAATAATTCCACAAGTATTAATTTGAGGGATTCTATTGGGGGCTTTCAGTAACTTTTGGATGATTGTTCAAACTTAATTTTGTGGAGGTCCCCAAGAATTTAACAGGAATTGAAGTGGAGGTCTAAGGGAGAGGCATAAATTTACAACAAGGAGGCATCTAAGAGGGCTTCATTTATATAACCCCAAAAAACCTATGAATCTTTCCTTGTCATTATTACCAATGTTGCAACTGAGATAAATTTCACACCTACCAAAATATCTTATGATACACAGGGGGCGCTCAAAGGGTTGCCTCATGACATAACTAATGGTATAAACCAGTCTGAGCACAATGTCAAATTGTGGGCTCTATCTCCTAATTAGAAGCCCTACCAATTTGGCATACTGATCCCTCTCCCAAACTATTCCCAACCAGAATGTTACATGAAACACACCACTATATCACCACCTGGGCAATTGTGGCTCCCATATATAGTATATGAGCCCTATTGCCCCCAAAATAAACACATAGTATCCCTATACTTGTCCTCTTTATTTGGACTGCTGTCTTCCCCAATCTAAATACTGAGCTATGATGGGTTCTGCTGTGGCATCAGCCATTGATCTTATTTTGGGGGATATCAGTCTTGATGTTGGGAACTGTAACCCGCCAGGAAATCATACAATCTCCTGCCAGCCTACTGCAATTTGCTGGCCTTTAATCCAGCATAAATCAGCACTTTGTCAGGATTGTTTTGGGCCCAAACACTGTTGTTATGCTATACCATGTGTGCTGGATATCCCATGTTGGCCTGCTTTTCTAAAGGTCTGGCCCCAGCAATGAGTGCTAGTATGGAGGTGTTTGTGTTGAGGCAGATAAGTTCAGCAATCAGGTTTTCATGCTATTGATAGAGGATGTGACAATGTAGAAGCTATTGGCTTGTGCTGGGCTTTGGATTATGTGTGTTATCTCTTCAAGCCTGTTGGTGTATGCAGTGATAGTTAGCTTTTGAAGGAGGTTGCTAAGTTTAAAATCTTTTCCTGAGGCAGTTGGGTGGTGCAAAAGCTGCTACCCTTGCCTGATCTGATATCTTCAAAGTTAATAGGCTGGGTATCAGTTTGAGCGCTTATCCAGGTGACAACCCAGCTATTAGTAGCTTCAAAGAGGCACTTGCTACTCTTCTCAACCCAGCATTAATGAGTAATGTGTCTGGCACAGATTTATATGCCATATGATGTGCCTGTTTAGGACATTTTATTTGTCTTTACCAAAGAACCTATCTATGCCAATTTACTTGCTGGGCTCAAGTTCACCTGTGGGAGATGTGATATTAGGGCTCAGGGAACAGCTGTGTTGGATGATTTCAGTGTATTATTTGGGCATAGCATGTCCTTGAGACACAGTGTGCCTTACAGAAATATCATCATCAATATTTTAGGGATGGAAGGTGTCCTTTCAGGTGTCTGCAGATGTGGCTTAGTTGGAGACTTGCATGATGGTATGAGGTCCAGCTGTATTTAACATTTCATTCTGGTGTGATAAGAACAGTTTAGTATCTATTAAAACAAGGCAATCTGCAGAGAGGAAGCAAGAAATAAACAAGAGAAAAATATTTTTATTGAGTAGTTGAATTTGACTTTTAAGCTAAAGGGATTGTGGCTTGATCCAACTGATATTATAGATTGAGTGTTAGTGGTGTTGAAACCCCAGGCTTGACCCGCCTGTAAGGTTCCAACCAAGAAGGTTTGTGACCCGCAATCTGATTACCCGACCACCCAAAGCCAGACTAGGAAGTTGACTCAAATTACCAAAACAAACAACATGAACAGATGATGATCCTTTATGGTGGATACATTGTTTTGGCGCTTGACTCATTACCAGGATCAAGCCACCCCCTCTTCCATCCAACCGTGTGATCATCTATCATGTTCCTGTTAGCCTTGATTCACATGAACTATATAATCACTATCTCACAATAAAGATTATTATCTAGCTTCTAAATATTTCCCCCATATAACTCTGCTAAAACAGCACAGTTACAACATTGGTAGCACAGGTAGGTTCTCCATGCTACCTTATCTTGAAAAATTCTGCCTGTTGCCCGCACACGCTGCAGCCAACAAATCCTTGACAGAATCATGTCTGGCCTCCCGCTTGACTGGACTCTGTACACTCCTGGTACCAAGATACCTGATGGGTTTGTCCTATATAAAAACACAGTAATCCTGCTAGCCGCCTTCAACACCATGTCTGCACAAGGTTTCTTCTAGGCTCCCTCATCAATGCTGCAACCAGCCAACAAAACCATCATGCCTGCCTATGTAGAACAAAGACTACAAAGCGCCTTGGAACCTTTTGCCAGGGCCAACAACAACAACGCCGCCGCATGGATCCAGTCCGCCCAGAGCAAGTTGGCTCAAATGGAATGCCCACAGCAATTCTGGATTGCGGAGATTTTTATTTGCCTAACCCATGACACTGGTACCTGGTGTGACAAGTGGCAAAAAGAGCATACTGATAAGAACTGGGATACCTTTAAGCAGGACTTCTTGACGAGGTTTGTGCTTAAAGATACAGCACTCATGATAATACACCAAGTAAAGAACCTAACCCAGACAGGCACCGTTAAAGATCTCACCTGCGCCTACAAGGAGCTCCGCCTTTGTGCACCATCTGACATGGCCTTTGACACCCCAGACACACATCTCATGTACTACAACACTCTCAAGTTGCACGTGATGAGACATGTAAACCTGGATCAAGTGACCAACCTGCAAAGCCTGTACTGTGAAGCAGAAAAAGCGGAGCAGACATCTAATGCTCTGCACAAGGCACAGACCGGGAAACAAGAAAGGCCCAAGGATTCCCATCCAAGTGGGCGCTCTGCTTGACCACCTCAAGGAGACAATGGGAACAACACCAACCACAAACCTGCAGGTTCAAATGGACATGGAAATGGAAACAATGGCCAGTCAAACCGTACCCAATTCTGTGTCACCGCCACACAAGGCAACCAAGATGAGGGAAAGGCCTGGGGAGAGCACTAAGCAAGCCAAGCTCTCCCCACGCAACTCCTGACTTGCCCAACAATGAATACCAACCCAAGGACGTAGACCAATGCCCAATGATCCAAGTGCCCTTGGAGGACCCGGTACTGTACACCATCTCCAGACATCCCAATAAATTGATGTCCTACCCTTTCTGTTTTTGCAGTTACACAGGCTCAGCACTCCTGGAATTGGGCACAGACCAAACCCTAGTCAACAGTAGTTTTGTGGATAAGTTCAAGCTGGCCACTAATCCTTTGCGGATTAAAAATGTGGTCCTGGCTGATGAACACCACATTGCCGTGACAAAGGAAACTGCCCCCTTCTCCATCATGCTTGAGAACCTCCACTCCACCATCCAAGGTCCCATCATTGACTTTCCTAAGTTTGACATTGTACTGGGACTAGACTGGTTACAGAAGAACAACCCTCATGTAGACTGGGCAACCTCTGTGTTGACCATCAAGCGTGAAGGCATCAACCACCAGATCTACCCTGACTCTGTGGACTAACTGCTATGCAACCACGTCTTAGTACATATCACAGAGACCCAGGACAAAAAGAAAGACCTGAAGTCAATTGACTGGGACTCCTGCCAGTACAAGATCATACACTTCAAAGACCACCAGGATACCTCCACGCCTCAGGACTGCGACATTGTGGCCTGCCATCCAGAAATCTTTAAGAAAGCGTTACCTGGGCTGCCTCCTGAGAAGCATATTCAGCACTCTATCCAACACAAGGGTGCTGTACCCAAGGCGCGCCCCATCTACAAGCTGACCCCAAACAAGGACAACGCCTTACGCGCCTACCTCAAGGAGGCATTGGAAAAAAGACTTATCCGCCCCTCACAGTCTCTCTTTGGGGCCACTGTATTCTTTGTGGCTAAAAAGGATGGTACCTTATGCCTGGTCACAGACTACTGCGCCCTAAACAAAGTTACCATTAAGAATTGTTACCCACTGCCACTGATTGACAACCTCTTTGATGCCTTGGGAGGAACCACAGTATTCTTCAAGATTGATATAACTGCAGGCTACAATCAGATTTGTATCAAGGAGGAAGACATTCCCAAAACAGCCTTTTGCACTAAGTACAGCTCCTACAAATGTGTGGTACTCAACTTTGGCATGACCAATGCCCCGTCCACCTTTGTAACCTTCATGAACAAAGTATTTGCGCCTCACATAGGAAAGCATGCCCTAGCTTACCTAGACAACATTATTGTCTATAGCCCCTCAGTGGAACAACACCACAAAGTCCTGGAGGCAGTCTTTGTGACCTTGGTACAACACAAACTGTTGGCCAAATCCTCCAAGTGCCAGTTTTTCTGTGATCAACTACCCTTCTTGGGACACAGTCTCAAAAGACGGCATCAAACCCAACATTCAAAAGATACAGGCCATCTGCAAGATGCCACCACCCAAGGATAAGTTGGAACTCCGCATCTTGTTGGGAATGATGGCCTATGTATAACGCTTTATACCTGTCTGTGGCGTTTTGACTGCCCCCTTATCTGCCATAACAGGCGCCAAGTCTAAGTTTGTGTGGACCCCCCAACGTGACCTCTTCTTTAGACGCCTCAAAGAAAAGCTCATGTCAGCTCCCATCCTACAATACCCCAAACACAATGGGTAATACCAAATGGAAACCAACGCCTCAGATGCATCCATTGGGGGAGTACTACAAATCAAGAATAGTGACGGTGACTTCCTGTCTGTAGCCTACAAATTGCAAAAATTGACAGACGGAAATTTTCAATACCCTATCCACAACAAGGAACTTCTGGCTATTGTGCACTGCCTAGTCAAATGGCGTTGCTATTTGGAACGCCAGGAAGAATTCACAGCACTAACCAATCACAAGTCACTCATCTATTTCAAGACTCAAGCAAATCTATTGTGTTGCCAAGCGCAATGGATGGAACTATTGGAGAGATTTAAAATGCTCATCCAGTACAAGCCTGGGGTCAAGCTTGCCATGGCAGACGCCCTGTCCTGCCTGTATGTTTGTGCTTCAAGAGGAGAGAATGGGCTCAACCCTGACTGGCCTCTCTTAGTGCTACCAACCAAAGACAAAGGGTTCCCCCAGGAACAACCAACATAACCAAAGAAACAGTCATCAAGAATAAACACCTCTTTGCTGATGTATACGGGACTCTTCACAGAAAGATGACTGACAGCACAACCATTCCCTACATCCCCGCACATCAGCAAGTTGACACTATCCTTTGCTATCACAGAGACCTTGGACATACCAAGAGCCAAAATCTATATGAGTTTCTAAAACATAAAGCCTGGTGGCCAACCTTATACTGCAATGCCCAGGAAGTTCTAGACCAATGTGAGGTGTGTGAAAAGTTTGCTAAAAGCAAAACCCTGCTAAAGTCAGTACTCCCTATTTGCACACAACTACTTTTCAAAGTATGGGCTCTTGACATTGTTGGTCCCATGCCAGGAAAACACAATGACAAGAAATATATCATCACCGCCATTGACTTTGCGACAAGATGGCCAGTAGCCCAAGCAGTGAAGGCACACACCGGCAATGATGTTTGACAATTTATTGGCAAAGAGATAATCAGTAAGCTCGGAACGCCAGAACTCCTGATAACCAATGGGAGCAAGGAATTGACCTCCAAAGACACCAATGTATACCTCACCAAGAATGGGGTCAAACACACCGTAACAACACCATACCACCCACAGGCCAATGGACACGTGGAGCAGCTTAATGGTAGCCTTGTGCAAGCCCTAGCTAAACTCACTGCCAGGAGACCTGAAGACTAGTATAAGCAGCTACCAACTGTATTACTTGTGTGCCAAACCCAAGTGAACAGATCCACCGGAAAAGGCCTGTTTGAACTGGTATACAGCATACAGCCAAATAGCATTCAAGCATTGACAGGACCTAAACTGGAAATCTTAAGTAAAGTCCCCCCACGCTCAGACCCTCAAGTAATAGAGGCTAACAGTGAACAAACAGTCAGAGAGAAAGAATGTCTGCAAAAGACATTTGTCCCCATGCGCAATTGACATGAAGTTGGGGACAAAGTATGGGTCATGAATGTTGACAAGAGCAAGTTACAACCTGAAAAAGTGGGGCCAGCAATCATTCTGAAGGTAAACAACAATAACACTTATCTTGTGCAAGGATTTGGAAAACATAAACAAGACAAGACCCTACACCATGACCGCCTACAACCCTGAAAAGAAAGACAGAAATAAAGATAAACCGCCCTGCCTGCCACAGAACAGCAACTAGTTCAATACGGCGCCCAGGCTCCTGACAACCTCCCTGACAACCTGCCCCAAGAGGAGGCCAACCTTCAGTTGGGGGTGTCAAAACTGCAGGCTCAACCCGCCAGTAAGGTTCCAACCAAGAAGGTTTGTGACCCGCAATCTGATTACCCGGCCACCCAAAGCCAGACTAGTAAGTCAACTCAAATTACCAAATCTATCAACTTGAACAGATGATGATCCTTCCTGGAGGATACCTTGTTTTGGTGCTTGACTCATTACCAGGATCAAGCCACCCCCTTCTTTCATCCAGCCATGTGATTACCAATCATGTTCCTGTTATCCTTGATTCATATGAACTATATAATCACTATCTCACAATAAAGATTATTATCTATCTTCTAAATATTTTCCCCGTGTAACTCTGCTAAAACAGCACAGTTACAACAGTGGGGCTGTCACAAATGTCAAGCTCCTGTTGACTATGCTCATAGGAAAACCTCAACTACAGGATTTGAACCCTGATACCCTGCGGGCTGCCAGCCCTCAGGACCAGCCACCTGCAGATTTTTGGGCTCAAACCAGAGTGGGATTTGACTTTGGGGAATCTCCTAAGGCTTGATGAACTATAATTATCTGCATCAAGGCTCCCCGCATCAAAGATTCCTGTTAATCTAACCAATGAGAGTCAGGCCAAGCCAAAGATCCTGGAATAACTTGGGCCACCATGGCAGGGGAAGCAAAGAAACTTCCTGTAGAAAGCAGGCCACCCAAAGATGACAAATCCCATGGCCTGAAAGAGAAATTTGAGTTCCCTTATTTTTAACCAACCTATGAAATAACTCCTGCAACAGATGCCAGTGAGAGCTGTAAAAACCTGGTAAACAGTAGCACCAGGACCAAAGGAATTTTTAAAAGTTTCTCTATGGCAGATGGGTATACTTATACCCTGGGCCGCCAGAAAGTTACCCATTGCCATTCTTGCAATAAAGTGACATGAACCTTTGGTTCAACCAAGTCATCCTATATTTGATTTTAGTTCTATTTCATTTTTAGACCAACTCCTGTGGTTCTTTGCCTCTCACTTATCCACCTCAAGAAACTGTGGACCAGTTGCCTGAACTATATTGTCCACTAGGAGCTCCCTTTGGCCCAGTACATTTCACAGAATATCCACCAAACCTGGCATATTTGGAGTTCACACTAGAGTAAATCTTAATCTATGACCCAGAGACTAGAACTAGAAAGACAGAGACTGTTTACAGAGAAGGGACCAAAATCACCATACCTCTCTGCTATTCCGCAACAAGTACAACTACTTTCTTGCCTATTTAGTTCAGATGACACCACCTCTCACCCCGCGGCCCAACCACCTGCAGGAATCTGTTGCAGCCAATGAATCCACCTACACTAATATATTTGGGATGATGTATATCACTCTCACAGGCCTGATTGATTCAATGGTACCTGCAAGCAGACCTTGGGCCCTCCTAAGCAAATTATTATCATATATTGTAAAGTTAGCACCAATCTTGTGGTAGGCCCTACCTTCAGGACCCGCAGGAGGTCCACCCGCAAGTTCCCAGGAACCCCCCACAGGCTGGATCCCTGAAAGGGGCAGAGATATTGTGGTGAACTGTTGTGTGCCTGGATCATCTTATCAGTGACGGCAAGGATGAGAATGACCAGATAAAAGTACAAGGCTCAGAGCTGCACCCCAACACTTTGACCAGCAAAGCTGCAATAAACTCTCTTGCAGATCTGAAGGCCAGAGGCTCATGATGGTACAAATTTGATGGGATCTGCATTTCCAAACCCCAGAATAGTTGCAGAGATCTTTGTATATAAAAGGAAATGGCATCATCATGGTTGCATGCTTCTCTTTTTTTGATACAGTTGATGCCAGTAGAATCATATAGGCCAGCATCTAATAAGTTGGCTGGCTGAGATCTTGGTCATCAATAGCCCTTATATTAACAATTATATCATGTATCTAGAGATCAGTGGCTCTTTTATTAGTGAAGATCACATTAAGCCCAAGTTGGTGGCACATTTGAACATAGGCATTTTGGGATCATGCTTGATATTAGATATCATAAAAAAGTGTACCCTATCCCCTTCAGCCAGTGTGTGAGTACCAGCTGATGACTTTTTAAGTAAGTCATCACAGTTAGAGTAGTCCTGCTTGGTTTCAGCAACAGTTAGCTTTGAAAATCTAGTTGCAGCTGCAACTTCAAAAATAAACATCTGCCCATCACATTTTATGGATACTTTCTGGACTACTTTGGAGGAAATAAACCTTGTTTTGGCTCTAAAAAGTTGATTGATTATACCAGGGAGTGTTCATCATTAGGTTTGGGTGATTTTAGCTGATTGGCCACACTGGGATTTTCTTTTCCCTGTTTAATAGTTTGGCTTGATTAGCTGCTATTGGGTGCTATTGCTAGAGTGGGTCCCAGACAGCAGATGTTGGGACATGATGTGCAAACAAGGCTATTATGGGTATAGTGAGAGAGACATCATACTCCTAGGTGATGATATGTGTGGTGTTACTGAGTTGGGTGTCACCAGAAATAGTAGACACCATGTTGACTGATGCAGTGTGTTTCTGCACACTCTTGTTAAGCCTAGAAAGCAGCATGTTGCCTCAATGATTGGTGTATATAGACATGATTAATATCAAACTTTCAAAGCTGTGGGATCAACCCCTGGCAAAGCTCCACAAAAAAGATCCCCTGCCCCTTGGCTCAACTATCCTGGCACTTTTAACCAAAAGCAGAGGTCAACTCAAATCATCAAACCAGGGAACCTGAACTGATGGTGATCTCAATCCAGATGTGAACTCAGTTTAGTGCTTCACTAATCAGTAGGATCAAGCCACTCACTGCTCATCCAAGTAATTAATCAGCAGGAATCATGTTCCTCCTAATCAATCCATGCAGCTATATAGTTTATGATTTTTGATAAAGCTGTTTATCTAGTCTCTGAAAGGTTTCCCACAGAACTTGCTAATACAGCACAGTTATGACAAGATCAAAGATAAACTCAATAAGAGGGGTGGATATCTAAGCCAGGCTTATTGTTAAGCAGTGACAGGGATTCAGCCTGTGGTGGTTTCCTGAAAACTTGTGGGCAGAAGGCCTGCAGGCCCAGAAGGAAGGGCCCACCACAGGAAAGGGGCTAACTTTAAAATTTAGGATATTTATTTCCTGAGTATGGCCCAGGGTCTGCTGGAGGGCACCATAGAATCAATCAAGCCAGTGAGGGCAATGTAAATTGCTCCAAATATCTGAGTGAAGGTAGATTCATTGGTTGCAACTGATTATTGCAGGCAGTTGGGCTGCAGGGTCAAGGGAGGGGTCATTGGTACCAAATACAAGGGCAGGTAGTTATATTTGTCACAAAATAGAAAGGGTTGCACAGTGATCCAAGTTCTTTCAAAACAAGTAAGCTCTGTTTCTCTGGTACAGGCTTCTGGCTTGTAAATTAGGATCTCCTCTAAGGTAAACTCCAAATAATATGGTTTTGAAGGATACTCTGTAAAATGAACCAGGCTGTAGAAAGCTCCTGGAGGACAGAATAATTTGGGTGGTTGATCTGTGTTTTCTTGGTCTTGGTGAGAAGCAGGAACAGATCTGGGAAGATCAAATTGAAAATGGTAAAGTGCTAAAAGGATGTAGGGTAAGACCTGAGTGAACTAAATGCTCATAACACTTTATTTTAAGGATGACAATGAGCATCTTCCTGTCATCTACTGTGTATAAGTATGCTCATTCAAGCTGTGAAAACTTTTGCAAATTCTTGTGGGCCAGGTGGCAGCATTTACCAGGAGTTGGGAGTCTTTGATGACATCTTAAATTGTTGGTTCATCAGTGGCTGGGTTGGGTCAGGTAATCTCACATTCCTGTTTTGGGACATAGGATTTGTCATCTATTTGCTGGCCTTGGTCTCAGGAAAATGTGGGTGGTGTCTCATTGGTAGCAGCCCAAGCAATTTCAGGGGTGTCTTTTGGGCTATTGCTCTCATTGGCTGGGCTCAGGAGTTTCCTCATGGAGTAGGGTTTGATCTTAGAAAGTGCTATACTGATAGGTTTCAGAGGTTTCTCTGAAGTCAAATCTATTTCTGATTCAAGTCCAAAAAATGCAGGCTGGCAGTCTGCAGGGGCCCAGGGTTTGAATCTTGAAATTGGAATTTTTCCTTGCCAATTGATAGCAGGAATTTGTCATTTGTGACAAGTAGGATTGGTCTGGTGAACAGAAGGTGCACAGCTCTTTTGACTCTCTAAATGGAATCATGTAGATCCTCAAGGATAGCAGTGCTTGCTGAAGAAATCAGTGGGGTGGGTACAGTAGTTTTAGAAGCTAAGGCAACAACCAAAAATACCTCAGATTTAAACAAAATGATTTCAGATTTGAACAAAATCCAAGTTGTGCAAGATCCAGGATGTTGTAACTGTGCTGTTTTTAGCAGAGTTACAAGGGGAAAAATATTTAGAAACTATATAATATTCTTTATTGAGAGATAATGATTATATAGTTAATGTGAGTTCTGGGTAACAGGAACATAATTGTGTAGAACACACAGTGGGATGGTGAAAAGGGTGATCTGATCCTGGTAATGAGTCAAGCACCAAAACAAGGTATCCATCATAAGGGTTTGTCATTTGTTCATGTTGTTGGATTTGGAAATTCAAGTTGACTTCCTAGTCTGGCTTCAAGTGACTAGATAATTGGATTGCGGGTCACAACCCCGCTTACTTGGAACCTTGTTGGCGGGTCAAACCTGCTGTTTAAACAAGAATTCAGTCAATTTAAACATTTTTGGTTAATAAATTAACTGTCAAACCAAAAACAAAATTTCACTATCCCATTATACAAAATTATATCAAACATCAAGCGGCATAGTTTAAACCACAAACAAAATAAACTGATGCAACAAGTGAGATGAATGGATGCTGTTCTAGAGTATATTATAATCCAATCAAGATTCATATAAGGCACAGACAGAAGGACTAAAATGAAACAAAATTTGGGCAATCTAGAAACAATATTAAACTAGCACAAACCAAAATGAAGTCACACAAGATGTGTAGTATGAGCATCCTAAAATAGAAGTATAACAGTTTTACAGCCAATCAACAGCTATCTAATTTAGTGACAGATGTATTTTATTCATTTTTATGGATCCTGATTTGTGTAAAATGATTTTGAAAACCTTCCAAATATGGACTTGAGATTACAATAAAAATAAATCATAAAATTTTAAATTTCTACTTTTAGTGATTTTATCCTAGGGTTTTTACAATGGTTTTTAACAGCAACAACATTTTTGAAAGCCCCAGCAGCCAAGCCAGCTTCAATGGAGGCAAGGCTCAGGGTGTGAAGGCACACATTTATACCCAAGCCTTTTAGGCAGGTAACAAGGAAGCCAACCTGTACTTGACCCCTGACCCATATGACTTTGACTTATTCAGTAGTCACTTAGTGTCTAGCTCTGCCCTTGCTCCCGTACTCACCCCTGCACAAGCTGCCTGCCAACCAACCAATCAGGATGGCAACCTCAATCCAGAAAAAATTGCTGCCACCACCCAACCTGCCCCTCTACAGCCAATCAGGATTTAGCTCCTGCAGCCCAGCGCCCCAAGCAACAAATTATCACCGCCTAAATTCTTCAGGAAATTGTGGCACTGACCCTGCAGGGTCTGTACTGGGATCAGATTGATGACCAATTAAAACTACCCAAGCCACCATAATGTGGGAGTTCAACAACCTAATGAACAAAGGAAATATGATCAGGATGGCCAAGAAGCTCAAGAAGGCCCCTGAGTCCCAAATCACAGAAGCCTACCCAATCATGCTTGACCTCCTCCAGTGGGACCCCAAGCTTTCCTTGACCCAGGTATGGAAGAAACTTGTGCACCATGGCATTTTGATTTTTGAGAGCATGGTGCAGCTCTGGATGTATGAGAAGGTGACGTCAGTCCGTGTGCTGACCAATGTGCTGGCAACCAATGGGATGGCACTGAGAATTCCCTGTATAATCCTGTCATCAAATCCACCCTGGTCCAATGCCTGACAAGTTTTTCAGATGAAATAATTTTTGTCTCCTATTATAAGCTATCAATAGCTTTTGACAATTTTGGCGCACAATGAAGAGCTGCCACCCAAAAAAGGAGGAAGAAGGTCAAGAAGGGGACATTCATTGGTGTGTTTCTGGCTGTTTCAGACAAGGGTTTTGTCTACTATCAGACAACTCCAGATTTCATCAATGGCTAAAAGTACAGCCACATCTTTGGTGGATTACTCAACTCCTGGGATGGCACAAATTCCAAACACCGGGTTTTATTGAGCCACCAGATAGAGGATGGCTCCACCGCTCTCAAGGCCATCCAGGAACGCGGGCACCAGGCCTCTGTAAACCCAGCTGGTCATGTTGACATCCATCTGGCTGATGTTGTGTTCTTTAATATTGGAGATACACTCCAAGAGCACTGCCCTCAGGCTTTCAACGACCTCTATCTTGGGGTCCTTGACCACAATTCTCTCTTTGGTTGCCAAATGGTGGCTGACTTATTTGTGTAAATGGTTTTCCATGTGAACATGAGCAACCAATCACGTAAGGATAAGCGCCTCCCACCCTGTGCCACAGACACCTATCAACCCATTCATCCAATGACATACAAGGAGTATAACAAGCATTATATGATGGCCATCACATACAATCCTCCTACCCCTACCCCTGCCACTACTACCCCCCATCTTCCAGCCCCAACCACCCAATCCCAGACCCCCCAGGCCAGCACCACCTCTACATCTTCCTTCCCGCGCTATTCTGCCTCCTAGGCATCACTCTTCCCCGCCCCAATAAACCCCCTGTTGCCAGACATTTTCTGTTTATATTATATTTATTTTGAATTTCAATTGTTCATGTTCTCTTTGTTTATAGTTGGTTTTATTCTTTATGTTCAGCTTATTTTTATAAAATCATATATTTACTATACCATGTATCTAGATCCAGAACACAGTTATTTTTAGCACTTTGCACAGCCGCTTGTGAAAATATTAACAACAATTTGATGATCAACTAAATTTAAATTAGAAAATTATAGGTTAATTGTATTTAGATAAAGTTGTTACTGATCTAAATTTAAAACCTTAATAATAAACTTTAAGCCAATCAGGAGCAGAGTGATAAAGTGATTTTTGTGATATAAAGGGACATTCAATAATTCTTTGATGCATGTGCGCTAATTAATATGATTGGCTGGATCTTTTGCCATTGTACAACATTGCTGCTGTGACAAGTTGTTAGTGGACTAGTGCCCAATCAGCTGCTGGGTTAGCACTAGTCCACCAACAACTTACCACAGCGGCAATGGTGCTCAATGACAAATCAACCAGCCAATCATATTAATTAGGGCACATGCATCAAAGAATTATTGGGTTACCCTTTATGTCACAACAATCACTTTATCACTCAATTCTGGATTAGCTTAAAGTTTATCATTAAGGGTTAAAATTCAGATCAGTAACAACTTTTCTAAATACATATAACCTATAATTTTCTAATTCAAATTTAGTTGATTACCAAATTGTTGTTATTATTTTTACAAGGGGCTGTGCAAAGTGTTAAAAATAATATGGCAATTAAGGGACAATGTTGACACAAAGCAAACAACACATATTGAGTTGAGCATAAAACATATACATAATGGGTAAAAAATGGGATATTGGAGTAATATGAAAAAAACAGGGATAGACAAAGATGCAATATTATCAGAATAATACAGATTTTACTGGGGTGAAAGCTATAAAAACATAAGGAAATGTTAGTAAAAAATCAATGAAAAAATTGGAGAAGCATTTGAAGGATCTTGACTCTGCAATTGCAGAGATCAAAGAAATTGTCCGCAAGATCAAAGTAAAAGTTAAGTACGCCATCCTTGAACGAGACAAAATAGACAAGGTGTCCACAAAGGCCCTTATGGCCAAAATACCAGACACCCCTGAGAAGACAATCAAGTGCTTACTAAACATTCAGAAGACAGTGGTTAAGGGCCTCCAGTTTAAGGCGTACAATCTTTCTGTGCCGTCTCTCTGGGTTGACAACCCTGAAATGTATGCCCATCTCAAACCAGCCAAGCAAGTCCAAACCAAGGACAAAGAATTGCCAGCGCGATTGCTTGCGCCAAGAATGGCTAAGCCTGCTGAAGCCGCCAGCAAAGAGGATACACACAAAGGTAACATAAAAAAATAAAATTAATAAAAATTTGTAAATACTTATCTTTTTTTAGAAACCATAGACATTGAAATCTGTTGTGTTATGGTCCTGTTTTTCCCTGCCACATTCTACACCAACTACGCCAATCATGTGGCTAGGCAACTGTTTCTGTCTCCCCCTGTCTTGTGAGAGCTGGGGGACTGCATCTACAGGTCCTTCCCAATGTCCAGGGAGGCATTGGCTGAGCTTACACATGCTGAGGGAGCATCTGAGTGGGCAGTTACTGCCTACAAGGATGCCCAACTGGTCCGCCTGGACTTGGTATCCCTCAGTGGAGTTTGCTGTGTAAACTTCATTGAGCTTGTTTGGGACGTCCTGGCAAAGCTCTCATTCAAGAATATACTGGAGATGGACCAGGTTCATGCACTGCTTGCTTCTGTTATCCCCTGGAGCACACCCTGTCTTACCTGTTGGAGAACTTTGGGCACAAGGTGTTGAAATTGGCTGTTGCAGACATAATAGCCATAAAGAAGACAAAAATTCTCCTTGCCAACTTCAGGTTGGCCTGGAGCGCCAATGAGACAGGGCTTCCTGTGGCCATGGAGCTGACCTTTTCTAAAACCAAACATGAAAAGAAAATAAGTACAGTATACAATAAGCTGTGCAAGTTCACTGAAGCCTTTGCTGGGCAAAGGCTTCACTTTGTTGTTTACCTGGGGTATCTCTTCTACTTCAGAATGGGCGCAAGTGTGGAGGACCTAGACAGGGACCTTCTTGGGATCAATGAGGCCTGGCTCTCCCTGGACAACAATATCTCCCCTGGGTACAGCTTGGTTGACCATATGATCCAGGACGCCCTGGTCCTGGCTAGAATTTACAGTTCTGCAGCCCCACCAGAGAAGCTACTGCTTCACTCCCACCTCACCATACTCTCTTTTACTAGCCGCCAAGAATATATTAACCAGGGTGTATCCACTGTATACAGTGTGGTGGTGGAGGTTGTGCGCCACCTCCATTGCTGGGTGTGTACATACCAAAGGACTCACTATAGGCGCAGCTAATAAAAAATATCATTCCAGAAAAATTTCATTGAAATTTGTATTATTTTTATTGCAATAAATTTTTATAATTTTTATTTTAGCAAACAAGTTTTGCAAAATATATTGTGGAAACAGTTTTCATAAAAGCAAAAACTTATACATTAATAAAATATTATTCTAATTTGTACATTTTACATTTAATTTTTTTAATCCCATTTTTATATTTATTTGATAAGAGTGATATAAATATGGGTCATTATTTTAGGGATTAGGCCATTTTCTAATGCACATGCTGCTCAAGTCGCAGCATAACACGTTCGATTTTGAAAAAGTAACTAATTACACAATTTATATTTAAAACATTAATAACTCAATGAAAAATTAATATTTTTTCACACTGTAAACTATCAAAATGAAGCTAAGAATCTTAGCTTTCTATTGGTGTAAAAATTTTAATATGTATACTATGCTCAATATTAAAGCAAAAGTAATTTAAAAGAGCATAATCCAGATTTTATTATATGATTATATCTAATGATATAAAGTAGATCACTTAAAAGCTAATAAATATTCTTTTTTTAATACACAACAGATGTTTTTTATTTGACGAAATTAAAGATAAGATTGAGAGCTTTATTTTTGCATTTTATTTTATTTAAAAAGCTCAATTCTCTAGGATTTTATGATAGTTTGAAGTTAGGATGTTTTTATCACTGTTTAGATTGATTTTAAGGTTCAAGTGAGCTTCGAACCTCAAATTAAGCATTCATTAAATGGAATTCTTTAATATTTTATCATTTTAAAAATATGCAAAAGAGTTACAATTAACTGAATACATCATTCAATTGATTTGCATTGATTACAAAGAGGATATGATGTAATAATAATGCTTAGCTGCTTCACATATATCACTTGTGCATGAAAACTGGGTATTTAATTAATTTCTGCAAACATAAAATCAAGTTCAAACTATAATAAAAGCTATCACACCATTTCTTTCAGAATGGTGTCATTTAGCTTGGTATATAAGAGCTAAAGTACCACAAAGCTTCTAATCCAAAAGACCCCATTCAAAGACCACATTCTGATCATAACTACTCCATCATTAAGGCACACATCAGAGATCTGACCTAATTACAGATTCAAAATACTACCATGTCCTCAGTTAAATTTACTTCTTCCATGCTACCCTTTTTTCCTTGGGAGCTTTAACAAAAAAAGAGAGAATTGCAATGTTAAAAAAGGCATTCCTCTTTATTGCTGGTGATGATCTTGATAATTTCATCAAGCACTTCCTTACTCAAACTGAATTTTGGAAAGCTCAGTTCCTGCCAACTATTCAAAATCAAAAAGACAATGAGTTCATTGAAAACTTAAAGGATCTCATGAAATCTTCTCCCCAAAAACATCTCCCAGCCTTGTGATCTCTGGTTACTTCCAGTTACTCTTTAAAAGAGCTTAATGATATGGGGTTTAATATAACAAAAAGTGAGTTTGAATACTCAAGAAAAATAAATAAAAATAAACATGTAAGCTTAAACAAAAAAAGCCAAAAAAATAATAACTATTCATTAAAAAAAAGAAATAACTAAAAAAATAATTAAAAAATTGCTGGAAAATTCTTTTGAAACAAGCCAGTTTACAAAAAAAGCACCAGAAAAAATTTATAAAGACATTGAAAAAGAAATGAATGAATATTCAACTGAAATAAAACATTCTCTATTAAAAACAAAAAAGAAATATATGAAAATATGAAAATATGAAAATAAAAAATGAAATTTCAGTTTCAATTTCCACTTACTATAAATTAATCCCTAAAAATATAATAAAAAGTAAAAAACAAACCAATATGTGCAATATTTGTAATTTAAAAAATTCACTAGAAAAAAAGAAGGAAGAATGTGAAAGTAAAAACTTACCATTACCAGAATCTATAGACAATGACTTAAAGACTATTAATCAGCACCAAGACTTTTATGTTCATCAAAATTGTGAATATAAAAAAGATATTAATGAACTAGATGATGAGTCTTGTATTGTAGTTATAGATTATAAAGAAAACTTAAAGGTTGGAGGTGGTCCAATTGAGACCAATGATTGTTTTTATTCAAAAAAACCAATCTCATTATTAGGGTTTGCATTAGTTTTTAAAGAAAACAATAAAATTAAATATGAATATCATGATTTTTTGTCTCAAATATTATCACATGATTCTTTATTTTCAGGTGAATGTCTAATAAGTCTTCTTAAATTAGATAGATTTAAAAAAATAAAAAATATAAAAGTATGGACGGATAATGGAAATCATTTTAGATCATATGAATTTTTATATTACTTATTTAAAGAGGCACCTAAATATATTAAGGGTTCTATAAAATATAACTGTTTTGTTGAATGCCATGGAAAAAGCATTGTTGATGGTCACTTTGGTGTAATATCAAAAAATTTAAAGGAAGAAGAAAATGTACTTTATATTAACAACATTAATGATCTAAAAAATATTTGTGAGAAAGAAGAAAGAAGAAAAGAATTATACAATTCAGCTTTAACTGGTTCAATTGTTTCCCAAAAAGCATTTTTTTATATTTATGAAAGGAAATTTAGGCCTATAAAAAGAGAGCTTGAAGTTAAAAATCTGCGCATTAATCTTTCATATTTGATGAAAGATGGGAAGTTATATACTTCACCTTTAACATTTGAAAGCTTCTCAGAATATTCTGAGATAAATTATCATTTGAAATCACGTGATGATACCAGGGAAACAAAAATATCAGAAGATGCTAGTAGTGTATTGGGGCAAGTTCATGAAGTAGGACAGCTTACTAGAGGGTGTATTTTAAATAGAGTTATCAGTCTTTCAAAAACAACAACCTTTTTTTCTGAAACAAACTAAGAATATTTATGATGAGCCAAAGATAGGGTAATAGCATTTATAGCTTTGGGGCTGCTATTACTCTCCCATGCAACTCATCATAAATATTTTTGGTTTGTAGTAGCACTTAAGATATTTTCAGTAGTACTATAAGTTGCAATTTTCAATTATAAAATCAATGAATTATTTTTTTTAAAATCACCCAAGCCCAAGATCAATTAAATATTTGGGATTGATTGTATTTTACTCTTTCTGAATAATTTGAATATGAATAATGTGATTAAGTTATAAAATAACCAATCTGGCGCCTAGGCATAACAAGAAAAATAATGTCCCATATGTACACTGAAAGTCAACTCACACCATTTTGTTTGTGAATCAATGTATTTTGGATTGTATTTTGAATGGTTTAGCTTTGCGTGTGAGCCCTTTGTTGCTGTGTTGACCCATTTTGCCCATTAACGCCAAAAATCCCTATTAACGGAGTGTATATTTTAACCTGATAGTTGTTTTTTGCTTAAATCTGAAATCATTTTGTTTAAATCTGAGGTATTTTTGGTTGTTGCCATAGCTTCTAAAACTACTGTACTGGGTTTAGGAACTCTCTTTCTAAGATGCCATAAATAAAGCTATAATGTGTGTAGCTCCATTCTGTTTCTGACTTGTAGGCTGGTTCTTAACTGCTGAAGGCCCCTGCAAAGTCTGGATGGTTAATGTTTCACAGCTATCTATCTACAAGTCTAAAGGGAACTGGGATACAGTAGTTTTCAACCTGTTGAGATAAAAAAATCTCTGTCTAAAAACGCAAGCAACTCAGACTAAAAGCGGATCCAAATCTATTGTAATTGGATACAAGTTCCTTGGTTTTTGTTTTTAGACGGAGATTTTTTGTTTATCTCAGCAGGTTTGAAAACTACTGTATGTTCCAACTTTACTCTGGGATCCCGGATTTTCGATAAGATGCACCTCATCGGTTCGGTGTTACTTGTCGACTCTTATGTACTGGGGATCTGAAATCGGAAGGTGCAGTTGTTTAGAGAGTAGCGAACATAACAGTCGGCTGTTGTGGGTTTGACTTGGTGTTGTTCTGGTTTGCCCAGCCTTGATCTTATGGGGTTTTACGTTCCCCTTGTCTTCGTACAGTACCGAGTCCCCGCTCGGTCCGGTTGCAGCGTTAGTAAAAAGGATTGCACTTTGATGGCTGGATTAGATTTGGCTTAATACTAAGGGGGTTTAACAGTCAATTAATCTGCATAAAATCATGCAATGTTCTGTAGTATCGTTGGGAAGGGTAGGAAGCGTGTATGATGCTTTGGGGATTTGTCAAATTGGGAGCCTATAAGCTAACCTAAATCTCTCTAAGATGTAACTAGTGATATCAGATGCAGAAGGACTACAAAGTTTAAATTGTTTGTAGGATTCACATGCCGAGTATGATTGGTGGTAAAAACAAAAATAAAGAAAAGGGATTTATTACAGCGAGTCGAGCCTCATGAATGGTACCTTGCCTAGGCCAAAAATGGATGACAATTATTTTGCATGGGTTTACTCGCCATCCTTCTTGGCTTCACTTTCTCCTGAAGCATCATCGTCAGGGACAGCGCGATCGTCCTTCTTGCGTTCAGCTGCCTCGTCAGCTGCCTAAATTCAATGAGCGTCAGAAACGACAGTACTTTACCTTGGCAGCAGGGAACAACAGGTTCAAGATGAATGCTGCCACAATCCAGAGACTGACAAGAGCAGAAGCCAGGGCTCCAGCCATCTTGGGGTGCTCCTTAATAGTTCCTACAAAGTCTTCGCGGGCAAGAGTAAGGAACTTCTTGGTGTGGTAGAGTGCATACTCTACGTATGCAGACTGGGGAGGCTCAGCATCCTATCCTAGTTAGCAAAAGAATGATGAGTGTTTTACGTCAAAGGAAGTATCCGTCTTGGTTTCAGCAGACCTAAGCTCCTCCTCCTTGGCGAACTTGGGCCTCCAGGTAGCCTCGGCAATCTCTTTAGCCTCTTCCTCGGAGTAGCCGACGTAGATGTTATCGAACATAATGTCATTAGACATGGTCCAGATTTCAAACCCAATAGCACCCATTGGATTAAAGTTGGCGGGATGAAGGTCCTCAAAGAAGTCGGGGTTGGGAATCATCCTTGGTTTCCATTCCCCCTTGTAGGCAGGATTGTCGATCATGGGGGCGCTCCACTTACCCTTATATGCGGGGTTAGGGATCGTAGGGCGAACCCATTCACCACACCCGGAGGCCTCTGCGCACTTGGGATTTTCAATAGTAGGGGCGATCCAATCACCATCATCTTCATCAGACCAATCTTCGGGCTTAACTGACTTGGGGTCAGGAATCTCAAGAGGCTCGTTATCCAACCAGTCCTCGGGCTTTACAGCTGTCTCGTCAGGAATCTGACGAGGTTGGCTCTCATCCCAATCTTCAGGCTTGGTTGCTTCAGGGTCGGGGATGCGGGCGACATCTACCCAGTCACTAGGTTTCTTGTCATCGACGTCCTCGATCTCCTTAGCTGGGTTAACTGCAGGTTCGAAATCCTCCAAAAGAGAGCCGCTCTTAACAGAATCCATATTGACAAAAATGTTGTATGTATTATTGGGGCTAATCAGACATCAGTACAAGCTAGTTTAAAAAAATACCTAACAACAAGGGTATATAAAGTTGTAAGTTTGGTGGAATGCTTAGCCATGGGGGCACTTTGGAGATGCTTTTCTTCAAAAACGTGGGTCAAGGGGTTCTCATGACGGAAGATGAAGTGGACCTTATTAGTTGAGCCACACTTATCGGGGCCAAACATGATCGTATAGGGAGCTTTATCGTCAAACTTTTTGGGGACGAAATCTTTGTTTTTGCTCAAAAGTTTCAAATACGCACCGCCACATTCCAGCCCGTTTTGAAGTTTCACTTCGTACTGGACGACGAGGGGTTTATCCTTATTATCGACCGTCTCCTTAAAGGTATAGGAGATGGCGTGATGCTTGGCGGCATCTTTGACAACTAGCCCTTTATCACCTTCAGAAGCCCTATAGACAGATGGTTCTTCGACCTCCCAGCGACCAGTAAATTTGAAAAGATCTTCATCTTCTTGGCTATCCTTGGGCTTCTCTTTAACGGCCTCACTGACGATCCATTTTTTTTGCCACGAGTCATCAAACTGCTCAAAAAAGGGAGCGTTCACTTTTTTTCCGTAAGGCTAAAAGATAAGAAGTAACTCGAGAAAAAAGGTACCTTCCAAGTGGCCAGAGCAGGTTTCTCTTCGACGACAGCCTCTTCAATGGGAGCCTCCTCACCAGAAGCAGCTCCATCCTCCGCATGGATGCTGGCGAGGAGCAAGGACAGTACGGTTAGCAGGGAAGACTTAGTGAGCATTGCGAACTACTCAATATGAGCTTTGAGCAAAATGTACAAGTTTCAGGCCAGCTTTGGGATCAATTTATCGTATCTCTGCTTTAGCATTGACGCCCAACAAAGTTGGGTGAGCTGGCAGCTTTGCCCAATGGTCTGCGTCAGAGTGGCACTGGTAGGCAACTTTTCTTTAAACTTGTGATTATATTTCGAGAAGGTCCCAGATCTGCCTCTGTCGTTGTACAATCTGATTTGCCTGTCTCTACAAATGTTTTGTAGCGATTGTTGATTGGCCATCGCTGGATCTAAAGAAGATATTATACACACCACCTTTCATTGGCTGGGCCTAGAATGGTCACATATATTCTGTTCCAGACAGATGATGCAACGTGAAGTTTAATAAGGTTGATTAGTAAAGCTCCATGGATTTAATCCATTCAAAAACATATTTAATATAGCACATATATTTGCTGCTCACCGCAACAATGTGTCAAGCCCATCAACCTTAAGCAGCAATAACTTACAGCATGGTTCAAACCACATAGCCAACCAATCATTTCCTGCATGCACAAGGCTTTTTTCTGGTTCAAGGACAGGCGAAAATCCAAAAACAATCTTTTAATGCACCACAATCCAATCTATTTCCCCAAACCGACCCCTTTTTATGCTGCCCCAAACTCCCGATCCTCAACATCCTTTTTAGATCCCAAACCTGAGCTGGCATGGTGAACTTTAGGCACCAGCCACATACCCAGCGCTGTTCAAAAATCCTGAGCTACTAACTGGTATAATTTAAAATCACATTCCAAATATGGCAGTAAATCAATTTGCCAGATAAACCCTGTCAAAACAGCAGGCTCGACCCGCCAGCAAAGTTCTGAGTAAGTGGGTTAATGACCTGCAACCCAATTATTCAGTCACTCAAAGCCAAACTAGGAAGTCAACTCAAATTTCCAAATCCAACAACATGAACAGAAGCTGATCTCTTATGGTAGATACCTTGTTTTGGTGCTTGACTCATTACCAGGATCAGGTCACCCTCTTCACCATCTGTTGGGAATTCTGACCAAGCAATGATGCCAATTATGACAGAGCCCACGGATTGGAATTGCTACAACCAAATCCATAAATTAGTAGTACAAAATACAATGACACTAATTATGACGGAGCTCGCGGATATGAATTGCAGCTACCAAATAACATAAATTGGTAGTATAAGCCACATGCAAATTGGATTAGCAGTAGTCTGCTGACCTGAGCCTAATACTAGCCAATGACAAGCACCGCCACGCTACCTAGTAATTGGATCAGGCGCCAAGGCGCTGAACTACTTTTACGTCAAGCGCCAACTGAAAATTATTGCAGGCACCGCTTGGAAAATATTTCAGGCGCCACAGCGCCGCCTTACCTTTACATCAAGCGCCAAGGCGCTAGGTTCAATTCCCCATAATCTCGAATTTCCTTGATTGTCACATTAATAAGCATTAAGCTGCAGTATGCTAAGAAAGCAGAAAGTGATCCTGAAGTAGCTAAATTATTCCACACCAGCAAGGATCACCTGTGCTGGGTGAAGATGAAGATATTCTATTGGTTGATGTGCAAGAAGCGCCAAACCTAGATTAATAATTACCCAAATTAGGGGCATGTTAGAATGTCCTAGAAGATATTGCTAGCAGCCCAGGGATTACCCTTGTAGTAGGTATAAGAAGAATTAATCATTTACAATAAAATCAATCTTTGAAACCATCTTTATTTTATCCTTAATCTGGTTGACCTTTATCCTAATCCTTGAGTGCTTCTGCGTGATCAGAAGCCATTGCTGGGCAATAATCATGGTCCTGCTTAATCCTGGCTCTTCTGATACAATACTACTCATATCCTCACATATGACTGTATTCTGGTGAATGTCCTGTGCCCTATAATCTCTAATAATTGTTGCGCTGTAATGCAAAAAGCGCGACACCATCCCACTGTATGATCAACACTATCATGTTCCTGTTATCCACAACTCACAATGACTATATAATACTTATCTCTCAATAAAGAATATTATCTAGATTCCAAACATTTTCCCCTTGTAACTTTGCTAAAACAGCACAGTTATAACATTGGTAGCACAGATAGGTTCTTCATCCTACCTTATCTTGCAAAATTTCGCCTGTTGCCCGTACTTGCTGCGGTCAACAAATCCTCGATAGAATCATGTCTGGCTGCCAGGGCCCAGAGTGCCCTGGACAGTCAGCTGGCCTCCTTAGAGGTGATTAAACATGCAGCTTGGAAACCCCCACAAAGCACTTTCCAGGGCAAAATACCCCCTTTTGACTAGTGAATGGCCCAGGATTCAAGAGGCACACAATCCTCAAATCCCTGGCATCAAGCCTGTTATTGAATTTGGGCCACCTACCTATTGAGAAATGGCACGTCAGTAGTGTGATTGGACAATTGATTCATTGCAGGAGCTAAAAATAACTGTAGCAACTTGCCATGCTGCAAAATTCAAAAGGTTTATGTTATAGCAGCCAATGAGATCTCAACCTCTTGGCTAAGCACAAAAATTCTGGTTAAAATCACAAATCCAACTCCAAATGATGCCATCAGTTCTATGGTGGCACAAAAGGCCATATAATCATCAGTAAGTATAAGTAGTGAGGGGAAGCAGCCCTCCTCACTGTTGACATCTTAATAAAGAGAGTTTATGCCCAGAAATTATTATCTTATTGCAGGAATTGTCTATTTTTGCTCAAATTTAATTATTCTCTTTGCATCTATTTGTGAATCCACTACTCAATACAAGCTTGAATACCCATATCCTCCCGGCCATACTCCTGTTGTCCTTGCCAAACTGCCCTGCGCCCTTGACCTGGAGTATTTCCATCCCCATCACCTGGATCTACCACCAGTAGTGAAGGATATACCAACTGCCCCTCCTCTTCCTGACGCGCCTTCCACCCAGGACTTCAGCAAGCTGGGGTTTGTCTACATAACAGTATTGGGGCTGGCTGACCAAGCCGTGCCCCATAATGAGAGTTGGCGCCCCCTAGCCACTGCTCTAAACTACCTGGTTCACATAGCGCCTATTATGTACATGGCCTTTCAGGCCCTGCCTGCCTCCCCTGTGGGAGTCCAGCTGGACTCCAGTATGGGCTGTGACAGTATGTCAACCATATCTAAACTAGTAACCCTGGGCCCCTATTCTTCTTTGATTATAGGGGCATCTTGTATGCTTTTATTTATGACCTCAGCTTACTACCTAAGACAGTATTTGACCAAGAAACAAGAAACAAACAAATGCCAAGAAGAAATTGTCGCCAAGCCATCCCAAGTCCAGACTGTGACCATCTTCACCTCCAACCAGAATACTGCTGTCCCCACGACCTTTCCTGACCTGCCAAAATTGGACTTGGCTGGCTTCAGAAAAGGAATGATCATGATAAACGCCTTGTTCCGCGCCCACCCTGAGAGCTTCAGAGACGACACCCAGAAGGTTATGATGGTGGCCGCCCAACTGAAGGACGATGCCAGAGAAACCTTCTTGACCTGCCTTGAGGAAGACCCAGACCTCATATTTTTCTACAACCAATTCCTGGAGAGAATGAACTCTGCAACTACCCCTGCTGGGGCCAAGACCTAAGCCTACATGGGGCTCATCTGCCTGACCCAGGGAAGAGACAACCTGGAGACCTATATACAACAATTCCTACGACTGGCAGATGCAGCCAAGATTCCTGACAACATATCAGGCTTGCATTTCAGAAACGGTCTGAACCCACACCATACCAGCCTAATGAGACACCACCAATGTGACCTTCCCAAAGACAAGCTCCTGGCTATCACCAGAGGCATGGACTTCAGCCAACCACAAGGATATCACACTGGCCAACCCTAGAACAACCAAACCCCTGGTACAAGTAGGCCCCATTTGAACATGACCCCTGAGGAGTACCAACGCCACGTCAGAAGTGGACTATGCTTTTATTGCCACCAGAGTGGCCATTTATCCAAGGACTGCACTAGTTGCTCCAATGGAGCCCAAGGAGCAACTATCTCAGCAATAAATAATGCTTCACAATATTATCCTATCATTGACACTACCTTATGTTATAATGACCATGAGGTGAACACTGTAGCTCTCCTAGACAGTGGGGCAACCCTCAACTACATGGAACATAGCCTAGCTGAGAAACTTGGTGTACCAATCCAGGGAAGTTCCCAACTGGTAACCTTGGGTAACAAGACAACAGACCTGTCCCACAAATGTGAAGAGTTTGTCTCCCTGAAGTTAAACAAGAGATTACTGCCCACCAGATTCCACGTCATGGAGAAGCTTCCCAAACCTGTAGTGATAGGTTTTGAATGGTGGGTTGACCACCAGCTGAACTTGGACTATAAGAACCATCAAGTGACTGTCACTCATGAGAGCCAAACCTTAGAGGTCCCCTTCCTGAACCCTCAGCAGACGCCTGAGCTAAACAACATCACCATGGAATCCTGCAAAGCCAAGATCCCAAAATGTTTGAAGCCTTGGGAGTCCATCTTCTCCAAAGAAGAAGCCACCGCCTTGCCAAAAAATAGCCAGTTTGACCACGCTATTGACCTCCTCCCTGGAACCCAACCTAAGCATGGACCAGTCTATAGTTGTAACATGAAGAAACAAGCCGCCTTAAGAGAGTACTTGGACAAGATGTTGAAGAAGGGATATATACGTGTCTCCAAATCTCCTTGTTTGTCCCCTCTATTGTTTGTTAAAAAGAAGGGTTGCAACTTACGTCCTTGTGTCAATTACCAGGACCTAAACAGCATCACGGTGAAGAACAGATACCCCATAATTAATGCCAAAGACCTCTCAGACCAGCTTTCAGGAGCCAACGTTTTCTCAAAGGTTGATTTGAGGGACACCTTTAACCAGATCCGGATCAGGCCTGGCAACAAATGGAAAACTTCCTTCAAGACTAGGCAAGGTCTTTTTGAATATTTGGTTATGCTGTTTGGGCTGTGCAACGCGCCCAGTACCTTTCAAACTATGGTGGACGTGGTCTTGGGAGGACTCAAGGACCAGTGTTGCGTAGCCTACTTAGATGACATCCTCATTTACAGTTGCACACCTAAGGAGCATGTTGAACACCTTCAAGCTGTCCTACAACGCTTCAAGGAACACAGACTCTTTGTTAAACTCTAGAAATGTGAGTTTTCCAAGAAGAAGTAGAGTTCCTGGGGTACAATGTACTGAAAGGAGGTTTTGTAATGACACCTGATAAAATAGAGGCCGTGACATCATGGCCTGAACCTAAGAACTGCAAGGAGGTCAGAAGTTTCCTGGGCCTGGCAAACTTCTGCCAGGAATTCATCCAAAATTTTTCTTCAATCTGCTTGCCCTTGACCCGCCTCACCTCCAAGAAACACCCTTTTGTGTGGGATGATACTGCCAAGTCAGCCTTTGAGTTGCTAAAGAACGCCTTTGTTTCTACCCCCATCTTGGCAATGCTGGTTTACAATAATCCCTTCAGTGTGGAAACAGACGTCTCTGACTTTGCATTGGGGGGGTGTTGCTTCAGGAGGGCATGATAGTAAGCTGCACCCTATAGCTTACTACTCAAGGAAGTTTACTCTGCCTGAGTTAAACTACCCCATCTACAATAAAGAGATGCTTGCTACCATTCAGTCCTTGAAACATTGGAGAAGATACTTGTGTGACACCAACCACACTGTGAGAATCATGACCAATCACAAGAACCTGACATACTTCTTCAAACCACGACAACTAAATCAGTGACAAGCTAGATGGGCCTTATTCCTAGCAGATTACGACTTATCAATCAGTTAAAAGCCTGACAAGATCAACATTTTACCAGACAACTTAAGCTAAAGAGTAGACCTTTTTACTAGTGCCAAAGAGATTGAAGAATTCAACACTAAATCCTTGCTGTCCCCAAACATGATTGAGCCAATGCTCCTATTCCTGGGGCTAGCCAGTAGAAGAGAAGAAATCCAACTAGCTCAGACCGTAGACCAGCACTGCATCTCCATCATGGAAGACCTAAAGAAAGATATCAACAGTCAATACTACCAGAATGGTTACTCCCTACATGGAAACACCCTGCAGCTACATGGACGCACCTATGTACCAGAAGACCCAATGCACTTAGAGATACTGAAGGAATACCACACTCCCCCATGTCAGGACACCCTGGACGTACAAAGACTCTCAAAGGGATTCAGAGAACCTACATGTGGCCCAGGATGAAGCCAGAGATTGAAGGATACCTCAGTGGTTGCAAGACATGTGGACGTACCAAACCTAAGCAAGGAAAGCCAGAAGGATTACTACAACCCCTTCAGATTGCAGAAGGCCCTTGGAAGTCAGTTTCCATAGACTACATTTTGGAGCTACCAAATTCAAAAGGATTCAACAACATCCTTGTAATTGTTGATTGCTTTACCAAGATGGCTCACTTCATTCCAACAACAACCAAAGTAACCGCAAAGGAAACCACCACTCTATTCCATAACCAAGTATTCATAAATCATGGACTTCCGCAAGAAGTGGTCTCAGACAGAGGCCCACAATTCACCTCTAAGTTTTGTGCCCAAATTCTAAAGGGCTTGGGAATAAAAAGATTGTTGTCTACTGCATACCACCCCCAGAGCAATGAACAGACCAAGAGAATAAACCAGGTCCTCAAACAGTACTTACAATTCTACATTAACTCAGAACAGAACAATTGGGTAACCCACTTACCAATGGCTCAGTTTGTGTACAACAACCAAGACCACAGCTCCACTGGTATGTCCCCCTTCAAAGCCAACTACAGATTCAACCCCACATGGGATGCCCCCCACAGAGGAAGCCAACAATCCCAGAGGACAAGACTGGGTTAGCAACATCTACACGTGCCAAGAAGAATGCGCCAAGAACTTGAGAAGAGCAGTACAAGTATACAAGGATTTTGTAGACAAGAAACAAAGCACTGGCCCCCCAATTGAAGTAGGAGACCTTGTTTATCTCAGCGCTAAGAACATCAAGACCACTGCCCCTTGCGCTAGCTTGAGCCCCCATCAAACAGGTCCTTACAAAGTCTTACAACACATTGGCACCATAGTATACCAACTAGAACTCCCCCCGGATGGAAGATTCACAACGTATTCCACCGCTCCCTGTTATTGAAAAAGAAAGGACCCTCTCTCCTGCACCAGATAGTGAGAACAGCCCCCACCCATCAAAATAGGAAGCTTCACAGAACACGAGGTTAAAGCTATCCTGGGACACAAACTTCAATACCAAAAACCTCACTTCCTGGTCAAATGGAAAGGATACCCCCATGAAGAGAATTCTTGGGAACCTGAGTCCAACCTGGAGAATGCCGCCATCCTAATAAAGGAATATAAGTCTCAGAGTAAAGAGCTGTGCTCTGCAAGCTCAACTATGGTAGGGGATGATGTCAGGGCCCAGAGTGCCCTGGACAGTCAGCTGGCCTCCTTAGAGGTGATTAAACATGCAGCTTGGAAACCCCCACAAAGCACTTTCCAGGGAAAAATACCCCCCTTTTGACTAGCAAATGGCCCAGGATTCAAGAGGCACACAATCCTCAAATCCCTGGCATCAAGCCTGTTATTGAATTTGGGCCACCTACCTATTGGTAAATGGCACATCAGGAGCGCAATTGTTTGATTGCACAATCAGACAATAAATTCATTGCAGGAGCTAAAGATAACTGTAGCAACTTGCCATGCTGCAAAATTCAAAAGATTCATGTTATAGCAGCCAATGAGATCTCACCCTCTTGGCTAAGCACAAAAATTCTGGTTAAAATCACAAATCCAACTCCAAATGATGCCATCAGTTCTCTGGTGGCACAAAAGGCCATATAATCATCAGTAAGTATAAGTAGTGAGGGGGAGAAGCCCTCCTCACTGTTGACATCTTAATAAAGCAAGTTTATGCCTAGAAATTATTATCTTATTGCAGGAATTGTCTATTTTTACTCAAATTTAATTATTTTCTTTGCATCTATTTGTGAATCCACTACTCAATACAAGCTTGAATACCCATATCCTCCTGGCCATACTCCTTTTGTCCTTGCCAAACTGCCCGCGCCCTTGACCTGGAGTATTTCCATCCCCATCACCTGGATATACCACCAGTAATGAAGGATATACCAACTGCCCCTCCTCTCCCTGACGCGCCTTCCACCCAGGACTTCAGCAAGCTGGGGTTTGTCTACATAACAGTATTGGGGCTGGCCAACCAAGTTGTGCCCCATACTGGGAGTTGGCACCCCCTAGCCACTGCTCTAAACTACCTGGTTCACATAGCGTCTATTGTGCACATGGCCTTTCAGGCCCGGCCTGCCTCCCCTGTGGGAGTCCAGCCGGACTCCAGTATGGGCTGTGACACTGGCCTCTGGCTAGAATGGACTCTGTACACGCCTGGTACTAAAATACCCAGTGGCTTTGTCCTTTACCAGAACATGGTAATCCTGCTCTCCGCCTTTAACGCCTTGTTGGCACAAAGTTTCTTCCAAGCACCCGCCACCATCCCTCAAGCAACCAAGGACGGTGTCATGCCAGACTATGTAGCCCAGTGACTCCAAAACGCCGCCTTGGAACCTTTTGATGGAGCCAACAACACCACAGCATGGATCCAATCTGCACAGAGAAAGCTGGTACAAATAGAATTCCCGCAATGGTTCTGGATTGCAGAGATATCTATTTGATTACACACCACACTGGCACCTGGTGCAACAAGTAGCACAAAGAGCACACTGTGAAAGATTGGGACACCTTCAAACATGAATTCTTGGCAAGATTTGTGCTGAAGGATACCACACTCATGATCATACGTCAAATAAAGAATTTAACCCAAACTGGCGCAGTAAAAGAGCTTATCCAAGCCTACAAGAGCTCTGCCTACAAGTGCCCTCAGATATGATGTTTGACAACCCAGCCACACACATCATGTACTACAACACTCTTAAACCACATGTAATAAGGCACATGAACCTGGACCAAGTGACCAACTTGCAGAGTCTATACTGTGAGGCAAAAAAAGTGGAACAAACGTCCAATGTCCTCCACAAGGCATGTACTGAAAAGAGAGAAAGACCCAAGGACTCTCACTCAGCTGGACACACCAACCTCCCCTTGCCTGGCAACCATAACAACAATAATAACAATTCAAACCACAAACTGTGAGCTCAAATAGCCACAGTAACGGGAACAATAGACAGTCAACCTGTACACACTTCAGAGTCACCACTAACCAAGACAATCAGGACAAGGGAAAAGCCCTGTCAGGAGTCACTTACCTGACCACAGTTATCTAATAGTTGAAGACCTAAACCAACTCCCAAATTGGGATGAACTAAGCTACTGCAACTCAATTAATTGTCAATTAATTGTTTTTATGCCCCACAGCAATCAGATGCAAGTAAAACCTGCAAAGAACTCAGTACTATAATTCATCTAAAATAGTCTGCATCATGTTTCTTTCCACTGCACGTGAGGCATTACACCTGGGTTTCAAACTCATCAAGTCTGTACTCCCAATTCCACCCCCTAGTATAAGAACTCCCATCCTAATCCCAAGTTAATTGTTTGATTAGCATTTATTTCTACAATAAAGCAATCTTGCCCTATTATTCACTTGATTGTTTAGTAGTGTTGAGGGTCTGGATGTACAAGCATTCCGGCTACTGCCAACCCACTTAACATCCAGCCATTGCCCGATTTGGTCCCCTTCCAATATACTGTTTGACATACCAAGAATGGTAGCCAAGCAATATAACCTGACTGTCCAAGTATCCAGTGGCTTGAACCCATCTTGCACATGACCAACCCCTAGGTTTGATACAACTAAATCCCTACCACAGTCAAGTCTATATAAGTCTAAAGTATTATTCAATAAAATATACTTCTCTTCTTTCTTAATTCCATATTTGAAGCTTCCCCAAAAGGCGCTCCTTATCATTAGTATCTCCTAGTTCAGATGATTGAAATCCCCTATTTGTGGTCCATAGTCACCATTTGGCTATCCTTGTTCCTACAGTAGTTTTAAAAGCTATGACAACAGCCAAAAATACCTCAGATTTAAACAAAATGATTTCAGATTTGAATGAAATCCAAGTTGCACAAGATTCAGGATTCAAATAATTTTAAATATTTTTGGTTAATAAATGAACTGTCAAACCAAAAACAAAATTTCACTAGCCCATTATACAAAATTATATCAAACATTAAGCGGTGTAGTTCAAACCACAAACAGAATGAACTGACGCAACAAGTGAAATGGATGAATGCTGTTCCAGAGTATATTATAATCCAAACAGGATTCATATGAGGCATCAACAGAAAGACTAAAATGAAACAAAATTTGAGCAATCTAGAAGCAAGATTCTACAAGCACAAAACAAAATGAACTCACAAGATGTGTAGTATGAGCAGCATAAAATAGAAATATAACAGTTTAACAGCCAATCAACAGCTATCCAATTTAGGAACAGAGTCATTTTATTCATTTTCATGGATCCTGATCTGTATGAAATGGTTTTGAGAACCTTCCAAATGTGGACTCAAGATTACAATAAAAATAAATCATTAAATTTTAAAATTTCTACTTTCAGTGATTTTATCCTAGGTTTTTTACAATGGTTTTTACTAGCAACATCTTCAACGGCACAAGCAGTAGCCAAGCCAGCTTCAATGGAGGCAAGGCTCAATATGTGGAGGCACCTGTTTACACCCAAGCCTTTGAGGCGAGTAACAAGGAAGCTGACCTATTACTGACCCCTGACCCATATGGCTTTGACTTGTTTGAGAGTCACTTAGCGTCTAGCTCTGCCCCTGCTCCCGTACCCACCCCCACACAAGCTGCCTGTCAACCAACCAATCAGGATGTCAACCTTGATTTGGAACAACTTCCTGCCACCAGCCAACCTGCCCCCCTACAGCCAATCAGGATTCAGCTCCCCTGGCCCAGCGCCCCAAGCAAAAAATTGTCACAGCCCAAATTCTTCAGGAAATTGTGGCACTGAATCTACAGGGTCTGTCCTGGGAACAGTTTGCCACCCAGTTGTAATTTACCCAAGCTACTGTCAATTGGGAATTCAACAGCCTGATGAACAGGGGGAATCTGATTGGGACAGCCAAGAAGCCCAAGAAGGCCCCTGTGTAAAGCCCCAGAATATGAGAGAGTATTTTAGCAAAGTAGGGTACCAAGTTGGCAACTTGGAATCCTGTAAGCGCTGTCAAAATGGGGTAGACCGTCATCATCCATCTGAAGACCTTGGCGTGTACGTTAAATCTTCCAAAATTACTGGCAAAATACGTAAGCATGTAGTATACACAGGTGTATATAGCTATAGACTGGGTGGAGCAGGGCAACACCAGCGTGGGCCAGGAGTACTGCTTGGAGGAGTTTAGCTGCGCTGGCTCCTTGTAGAAGTACTCGTTGGGTGGTTTATTTTACAGCCCATGCTGGTGATTGTATTGGTGGCCCCTAATCCCGAGGCAGGCTATGAGTACAGCTGAGAAGATTAAATGGTTCATCTTCTGATCCTGGAAAAGGGCAGAAAAAGCTTATTGTCTTTAACTTTCTTGTAGAGTAAAAGTTCTGGTTGATTTATGTGATACTATTGAGGGGTAATTTCACTCAATGATAGCACAAACTATCATCAAGTGAATTGGCTTTATTATATACTATCATCCTTGTGGTGGCATGAATGGAGTAAAACACTGGACAGGGAATCCCAAACACTTGGTGTTATCTGGAATTCCTTTTTGGGAGGGGAATTGGTAGTGGTGTGCAGGCAATGAATTGTTATCTCTGGGCTTGCATTGGCTTGGTGTATAATTGGATGCTTTCATGCATCCAATTTTGAATTCTGCAGTTAATGCAGGAATGGATGGTTTGAGTAGCTTGTCAGCTCCTCCCAAATTTGGGCAGCAGTTCCCCCTCCATTTGGGTTTGGGGAAATTGCCTTTTTGGGTTTCTCCTTTTGGAAGTTTCCCCATTTGGCGGCCTGGGTGGGGGACTGGCTGGCCGCGCGGCCCGTGGACGGGGTATAAAACCCGTCCAAATTAAAATTATTATTTTTAATTCTTGTTTTCTGGCCCCGGCTTTCCGCAGCAGTTTCCCCAATAAGGGGAAACTGC
The DNA here is from genome assembly GCA_014839935.2 of Entomophthora muscae. NCBI lineage: Eukaryota > Fungi > Entomophthoromycota > Entomophthoromycetes > Entomophthorales > Entomophthoraceae > Entomophthora > Entomophthora muscae. The sequence goes on along the minus strand of QTSX02000925.1, from coordinate 5,481 downwards.
TGCCATTTTTTATTTTTTCTCTCACAATTAATTGTACACAAAATATTGTCCTGAACCACAGTGTTTTCAGGAATATTCCTGACAGTTGCTTCTCCTTCCCTTCTTGGCAAACCTGTCCATTGGCGGTACTGGGCAATAAGGTTAGGAGCGTTGGTAAGGTTCTTTACTGGTTCCCATGAGTTTGATTCCGGTGGGTACCCTACCCATGAAACTAGGTACTAGACCTGGTTTCAAACTTTCCTGTACCCTAGTATGGCCTCCACTTCCCACTCTGGAGTGTATTGTAGGATTGTTGGCGGGGGGTTTTGTCTTTAGTCTGATGAGCGTGGGGACTTCCTCTTTCTGCCTCTAGTTTGGATACATGGAAGACGTTGTTGGCATTGGAGCGTTTGGGGAGCTGTACTCTTTATGTTGTGTCAGAGATTTGCTGGAGTACTTTGAGGGGGCTAATGCGGCAGGGTCCCTCTGAGGTTACTCTGTAGATGTTTCTGGGTATCTCTTAGGGTTTAGAAGTACTTGTTGGCTTGAGGTATGGTCCCTGGGCAGCCTTTAGTGGGAATTCCTTGCGGAGAGAAACCGCAGTTGGCTGTGAATGGGGACATCTTGGCTCCCAAGTGGTAAGAACTGTTGTAGCTAAACTGGGCCAAGGGTAGTAGTTCCGCCCAATTATTCTGCCTAGTGTTGACGTAGGCGCAGAGATAAGTTTCCAGTATCTGGTTAACTTGCTCTGTTTGACCATTGGTTTGAGGGTGGAAGGCTGTTGACAGGTTGAGCTTTGCTTGGAGTTGTCGCATTATTTTGCCCCAGAATTTGGAAGCAAACTGGGTTCCTCTGTCTGAGACAATGTCTTTGGGGAGACCATGGTGGCGGTAAATGTGGTTAAGGAATAAACAAGCCATGGCAGTGGCCAACATTCCTGATGAACAAGCAATGAACTATGCAGCTTTGGTGAGGAAGTCCACAATAACCAGAATTCCTGTGAAACCTTGACTGAGAGGTAGGTCCATAATGAAGTCCATGGAGATAGATTCCCATGGCATGGATGGGATTGGGAGGGGTTGAAGCAAACCCTGTGGCTTCTGTGTGGAGTGTTTGTTCCTCATACATGAAACACATTGTGAGATGTAGTTTTTTACTTGTGGAAACATGGATGGCCACCAGTAGCTGATTTGAAGGCGCACCATAGTTTTCTTGATTCCTCTGTGACCACCTAGCGGGGAGTCATGTAACTCCTGTAGGACCTGATTCTGAATGGCTCCTGGGGGTACCACCAATCTATCAAGTCTTTAAAGGAAGCCCTTGTGGATAGAGTAGTTGGGGTTGGGTTTTGCACAGTTCATTTTGGCAATTAGGTCCTGGATGAGTGAGGAGTCCTTCTGGGCGTTCTTCACCTCCTTCTCCAAGGATGAGAGTGGTTGGGAGGCCCCAAGGACGGCCATCAAGAACTGGTTGATGTCTAGGACTGGTCAGGTGTTAAAATGGCTGTAGGAATGGTCTCTATTATTGTGATCTTCTCATCTGCTCAGGGCATCTGGTGCGTCGTTGGTGTGCCCTGGGATGTAACTGATTTTGAAGTTATAGAAGGACAAATCCAGAGCCCATCTGGCGAGTTGTTGGCAGATCTTCCTCTTCTTTGTGAAGTATAAAAGGTTCCTGTGGTTGGTACAGACAATGACAGTGTTCTTGGCTCCTTCTAGGTATTGTCTCCAGTGTTCAAAAGCTTTAACTATAGCCATGAGTTCCTTTTTGTACACATTGTAGCTTTGTTCACAATCCAGCAGCTTCTTAGAGAAATATGCCACAGGGTGGTATACTCCATGCTCTCCTTCCTGAAGCAAGACTGCGCCTAAGGCAAAGTCTGAAGCGTCAGTCTCCAAAAAAAATTGGAGCTTGGGGTCAGGTTGTCAGAGTACCAGGGCTGTTGTGAAGGCAGTTTTAAGGGTCTCAAATGATTTCTGTGCCTCCTCTGTCCAAGTGTAAGGTACACTTTTGGCAGTCAAGGACATGAGGGGTTCCGCTATCTTTGCAAAATTCTTAATGAACTTACAGCAAAAGTTAGCCAACCCCAGGAAACCTCTCAATTTTGCTTGGGTGTCTGGGATCTGCCATTCAATTACCGCTGCAATTTTGGATGGCACAATGGCAAAGCTGCCTTTCTGGATTGCGTACCCCAGGAATTCTACCTCTTGTTTGAGATCTTCACATTTCTCCCTTTTGTAGTATAGCTTGGCCTGGCGTAAGCGTTCCAGGACCTTCTTCAGGCCACAGAGGTGTGAGGCTTCATCCTTGGAGCACACTAGAATGTTGTCTAGATAAACCACTACACAGACATCCAGGAGGTCAAAGAGGATCTCGTTCATCAGGGCTTGGAAGGCAGAGGGTGCATTGCAGAGTCTAAATGGCATGACCAGGTACTTATAAAGGCCAAAGACTGGTCTGACTGCTGTCTTCCACTTTTCCCCTTCCGAAATTTGGACCTGATTGTAGGCATTGCAGAGGTTGAGTTTGGAAAATACGTAGGCTCCTGTCAGGCAATCTGTTAATTGCTCTGTGGAGGAAACTGGGTAGCAATCCTTCACTGTGATGGAGTTGAGCGGACTGTAGTATACACATGGGCGTAGTCCTCCATCCCCTTTCTTAACAAAGAAGATTAATGAAGAGCAGGAGGATTGAGATTGTCTCATGTGTCCTTTGGCCATTAGGTCAGAGATGTATTCCTTTAGTACCAGACCTTGCGCATGTATGATGGGATAAACCTTTCCCCATTTTGGGGTTTCACCAGGTAGAAGGTCAATCCTGAGGTCACTTGCTCTCTGCTTGGGGAGACCTTGCATTGGGACTTTGCTAAAGACGTCAGTGTACTCTTCTAACATCTCATCTAGGTGGGGAATCACTGATATGGGCATGACTGTGCTGGTGGGTGTGGAGTTACTCCCAAGTGATGCTGTGCTGGTCTGGCCCTGACTGGAGATGTTGACCTGATGTGTGTCCCAATCAATGTTGCATCTGGCTTCCTGCCACCAAGGCATTCCTAGTATGACAGGAAAGGCAAGGTTCTCTAAGGAGGAGAAGTTTAGTTCAAACCTCATCCTCCCAATTTTCACAGCGGTTGGTTCCATGACCCAGTACACTGGGGGAGTGCTCCCATTGGCCAGCTTGGCAGTTCCCCCTGGTGTGGCCTGCTTGCCGAGACTTTTTACCAGGAGGTGGTCAATGAAATTATCCATGGCTCCTGTGTCAAGTAGGGTGGTGATGTGTATTTTCTGGATATTAGAAGCCAGGGTGATGGGGACTGTGGAGTAGAGAGAAGTAGTTGCTTTATTACCTCCTTCCTCAGCCGCCATAAGGGGCTGGAGATTTGAGGAAGGTTTAAAAGGGTTGGGTTGGGCGGTGGAACAATTCATCACTGTGTGACCTGCAAGACCACAGTACAGACAGAGACCTTGTGCCACGCGGCGGGCCTTCTCTTCATTGGATAGCATAAAGCCCCCCCAGGTCTGGGAATCACCCCAAGACGGGGGACTTTAGCGTTGGCAGGTGGTCCAGCAACCTCAACTTGAACAGAGTTGAGGTGGGTGGCATTAGCGGGGAGGGTATTTTCATACCGCGCTTCCCAAGTTTGAACGTCTTGGATGACCTCATCATAAGTCTCAGGAAGCTTATGGTGGAGGAGAAACTCCTGGACTTGGGGTGAGAGCCCTGCATAATACAAGTAGCAGGCTTCATCACTATCCAGGTCAAGGGCCTCCTTGGGCTTTGATAATTGTTTGGTGCAGTGGGCAGTGGTAGACGTTCCTTGTTTCAGAGAGTATAGTTTCCAACGGGTATTGTTTAGATCCTCAGGGGAGCTGACTGAGTCCAACAACTTCTGGCTGAAGGATTTAAAGTCATGGCGTAACCCTGACTCTTTTAGTACAATGGCAGCAAACCAGTCTTTCTGTTGACCAGTGAGTTGATTTGCCACGTGAAGAACCTTTTGGATGTTGGTGGTAAAGCAGGCTGGATCATCTTCAAACAAGGTGTGAGAGAAGGAGAGCAGGGTGAATATTGCTTGTTTCTCGGAGGAATGGATTGTGGATTTAGAAAGTTGACTGAGGATAACATTCTGAACTTGGTGGGTACTGGTGGGTTGTGTGGCCTCTCCTCTAGATTGAAGAGCCTGAAAGCAGCAAAGACAAGTATAACAGAAAAGTAGGAGGGAAATCAGGAATTTAAGCATACCAAGGTAAGATATCTAAACAGGGTTGAGCCTGAGGCCGTTGGTGTAAGCCCCAGTGGTGGTGCTATCATACTGTAAAGCCCCAGAATATAAGGGAGTATTTTAGAAAAGTAGGGTACCAAGTTGGCAACTTGGAATCCTGTGAGCGCTGTCACAATGGGGTAGACCGTCATCATCCATCTGAAGACCTTGGTGTGTACGTTAAATCTTCCAAAATTACCGGCAAAATATGTAAGCACGTAGTATACACAGGTGTATATAGCTACAGACTGGGTGGAGCGGGGCAACACCAGTGTGGGCCAGGAGCACTGCTTGGAGGAGTTTAGCTGCGCTGGCTCCTTGTAGAAGTACTTGTCAGGTGGTTTATTTTACAGCCCATGCTGGTGATTGTATTGGTGGCCCCTAATCCCGAGGCAGGCTGTGAGTACAGCTGAGAAGATTAAATGGTTCATCTTCTGATCCTGGGAAAGGGCAGACAAAGCTTAGTGCCTTTAACTTTCTTGTAGAGTAAAAGTTCTGGTTGATTTATGTGATACTATTGAGGGGTAATTTCACTCAATGATAGCACAAACTATCATCAAGTGAATTGGCTTTATTATACACTATCATCCTTGTGGTGGCATGAATGGAGTAAAACACTGGACAGGGAATCCCAAACACTTGGTGTTATCTGGAATTCCTTTTTGGGAGGGGAATTGGTAGTGGTGTACAGGCAATGAATTGTTATCTCTGGGCTTGCATTGGCTTGGTGTATAATTGGATGCTTTCAGGCATCCAATTTTGAATTCTGCAGTTAATGCAGGAATGGATGATTTGAGTAGCTTGTCAGCCCCTCCCAAATTTGGCAAATTCCAAATTTGGGCAGCAGTTCCCCCTCCATTTGGGTTTGGGGAAATTGCCTTTTTGGGTTTCTCCTTTTGGAAGTTTCCCCATTTGGCGGCCTGGGTGGGGGACTGGCTGGCGGCTGGCTGCGCGGCCCGTGGACGGGGTATAAAACCCGTCCAAATTAAAATTATTATTTTTAATTCTTGTTTTCTGGCCCCGGCTTTCTGCAGTAGTTTCCCCAATAAGGGAGAACTGCTGCCAATTTTATTTTGTTTCTCACAATTAATTGTACACAAAATATTGTCCTGAACCACAGTGTTGTCAGGAATATTCCTGACACCCCAAGTCCCAAATCAATGAGGCATACCCAATAATGCCTGACCTCCTCCAGCGGGATCTCAAGCTTCCCTTGACCCAGGTCCGGAAGCAACTTGCGC